>JACCGJ010011303.1:0-20516 GCA_013407085.1 Atriophallophorus winterbourni | reverse complement strand
TATTATTATTATTTATTATTATTATTATTATCATTATTATTATTATTATTATTATTATTATTATTATTATTATTATTATTATTATTATTATTATTATTTTTTTTATTATTATTATTATTATTATTATTATTATTATTATTATTATTATTATTATTATTATTATTATTATTATTATTATTATTATTATTATTATTATTATTATTATTAATATTATTATTAATATTCGTTTACTTTTTCGGTAAGTCATGGACGATATAGTCGACCTGGTTGACCAGCAAAACCGATCGTCAACTTCAGCGCCACCGTTATTATCCTTTACTACACCCAATACTATCTCAGAGCCCGCCAATCCAACAACCAGGCGCGCAAAACGGCAAACCGTTATGTTCGCCGATTATCTAGTGCATATTTAACACGTTTCTGCTGATTGGTATAATCCCGTGAATTTTTGTGCCTCGGTCTTAGCCTTGAACCCATGCACCAGAGACAGTTTTTTCTTCTTACCCTCTCAGGTACACATGCACACTTCCTACTGATGCAACCGTTGCACACGCCTTTACGGACCATTAGGGCTTGTCGCCAAACAACCCGGTAACACCAGCCCTGAGCACTCACCGTCCAACCAGAAACCTATCAGAAAATTTTCTTACTTTGCCTCTACTCAGGCGATGCCGTTTGCCATCAACCACGGAAATGCAGAAAATTCTCAGCAGAGACTTTATTTTCTAGGCACCTGTTACTTCGTTTTCAAGACTACGGATGCACCTACATCTTCTTTACTTGGTTCATACTAAGACAATGCCAGACTGGCGATCACCGCGAGCAGCACGTTCAACCCATATGAGACGGCTCTGGTAACACGTTCACCCTATATGAGATGTGCTCGGCTCAGTTTCGGGAGGTTAATCGTGTACCCTACCCCGATCACCACCGAGAATCGACCCATGCAAATAAAGTACCTTGGCTGACTTCGGAGAGACTGGTTGCTGAGATACTATGTTCCAGCCTGGAATGAGCTGGTACCGCTTGGCCTATTTGACTGTTAATTCCTAATCAGAAGCCTCATCTGGCCAGACGTTTTGGATAATAATAATAATACTTTATTCTTGGAAAACCAAGGCATGCAAAACATGATGAGGTTATCAATGTGTACAAACTGATAAAGAATTCTAAAAATGCTCTTAAGGAGAGGAGTAATAGAACATTTATCTGTTTAACAAAGGAAGGTAAATTTACAGCGAGTAAGAAAGTATTTTTTTCCGCTCAATGTCACACAGTAATAAAGTTTCATCTAGATTGCATCGGAATATGCAAATGGGAAGGATGCGATTTATTACGAAGCAAAAATTGAAAACAAATTATGGAGGAAGATGTGCGCGTAATAATATAATGTAGGCAGTATACCAACTGTGTTTTAATGGACTTAATAACAATTAATCTTGAGACATTTTCTGTTCACGCATGCTACGTGACTGCTTCTTCTGTACCGATGTACACGTTCTGGATGCCTTGAGAAAATCTTCACCGTCCTGTGTGTTTTTTCTTAACTTCGTGCGACGTTATTGTAGTAGTCAGTCTACTACAAACCTAACAACATGGCGAGGGGCATAAAAGAACTCAGCAATGCGAATTGACCCAATCGATTATTTACCGATATGTTTGTAAGTTCGATTCACCCCGTTGAAATGTAACGGTGATTTTCGCCAATCATGTGTCGTCTGTTAGTAAGTTTTTACCGGTAATGTCAAATCTGTTGCAAATGCTCTCACATATGTCACGCAAAATGTACCAAATCAGAGACGGAGGGGATATCGATCTGAAATGATGAAACCTTTAATGATTAATTCTATGTCCCTAAACATTATCGAACTAAACAAAACGAGAGTTTGACTGTTTCATCAAGTTTTCAGCAATGCAACCTGGATGATCGCATACTGAGCTTAGATCTCTGCATACAAACTTTGAAGGCATTATTTCAAACAATAGTTACAGCTCAGGATTCTAGGTTTGCAGGTGCAACTACCTAAATATAGAAAAATATAGTCTGTAATGACAACCGGACAAAATATGCAACTCCTCAGATCATTCATTTAATTCGGATTCCTACTTTCGTAGTTTATTTGGAATAAGAGAAGTGTTCTGATCTAAATGAACGGAGCAGTTGTTTGTCTTTAATATTTAACGTAGATTGATTCGCTTCGAGATCGATGTTTTAGTGTACATGAATGAAACAGTTTAAGATTGGATATAAGCCAAAAGATTGTGAGTTATAAAATAAACGTTTTCGTGATCATGAAATATTTGAGAATCACGTACCGTTTTCAAACCACGAGCGACATTGAGCATAACCGTTCAATTAAAGAATAAGTATCAAGTTGGCTTGTGGAATCTATGCTATCAGTAGAATAACGTACATAGAGGAAACTTCAAGGTCATTGGCGAAAAGTAAATATTGCAGATTAAACGAGTCTGGGTGGACACTAACATACACTTTAAAATTTATCGGACTGAGAACTTATCACATGGAGACTACGAAAGTTGGACCGGTATTCGGCGACATTAACTCTGCTTATCTCGACCTGTGTATAACGGTCAGGATGTCCCTTCACATCACGAGCACAAGTTTTCAGCGGTAGACGTTGTAATGTTCGCGGTCCAAAATCATTACTGAAATCAATAAAGACAAAGTCTACCGCGTGTCTAAAAAGATTTCTTTATTTCTAAATATTCTCGTTTACGGAGTTTACCTCCCAATAAAATACATCTGAGCACATCATTGACTTGTAGTGGCTCTAACAAATGTTTAGTGAACAATAATTAAATAGTTTATTACGGTATAAGAAGCTATGAGCTTGTTCTAACCACAAAATGGATTGCGCGGTGTGTCAAAAAATCGAAGAAATGAATATTTGAGATTCCAAGGCCTTAAAGCGGGCTATATAAACACTGAGTCCGCACAATTAGCGGAATTTTGTGACATTCAACAGGTAAGGCGTCTAACCGAAACACACCTACCCACGACATCATCCAAAACAGAGTCAGTTAGAGCTGTGTGCTTCCGGACTTCCTATAATAGAGTTAGCTTGGTTTTGACGAAAATGCAAACGGAACAGAAAAAGAACTTACCGTTGGTACGACTCAATAAGTTTGAAAAAACTGTAGGGTTTGTAAAAAAATTGAAAATAGTGTTCTCGAGGTACATGTGTTTTGGGAGTGGGAGATTTCATGGAAATGGGAATCGATGAGACCTTTGAAAGAACCGAAAGAAGCGGCTTCAAAATGCCTGCCTTAAAGAGTGTTCCGCTGACTGCAAACGTTCTATTGATGTTACAGTTTAAGCGCATATCCTCGTAGGTAAGTGCCAGAGAGGGAACGAATAGTGAGTTGCATGTGTGAGTTGCATGTGTGAGTTGCATGCCTAATCTTTTCTCATAAGGCATATTGTGCACAGCTTTGTTGCTGTGCTTTTTTGAGAAGGGACACATTTTGGAATAGCCAAAGCTGCCAAGGCGGTACAGCGTAATTTCGAGAGTGACGGATCCATAGACATTCAACAATGCCGGAAAGAGAATTAGGTTGACCCTCCAGAGAACGAACAGGATCATGTAAAAATCATTTACTTGTCGAACACTGATGTACTGTTGTTTCCACATTGTAAGCGACAGGATCTGAGTGTCGGATGGTGATAAAGCTACACATAGAGGTGTTAAATGTGAGATGATTGCTTAAAGACTTGCTGTGAAACGATTTTAGTCATCTTGTATGGCATGTGTATTCTTTGGCGATTTGAGAGAACACCAAATTTGATGATGATGAAAATTATGAGGAGTCGAGGACAAAGAACGGAGGCTTGTGACAGACCGCACTTGATTAGAAATGGGCTGGATAGTAGTCTTGCGCACAAACAAGGATGGAGCATTAGCGAAGAATGTACTACATCCAAGACAGTAAGGATGACCCAACACCACGGAAAGCAAGTTTAATTACAAGAATGTCATGGTCGTCATGGTCGTATGCCTAGTAGAAATCCAGAAATATTGCTTCTAAACCAATGCCTTCATTGACTTATTTCGTCGAATCATTTCATACAAGAAGCAAGTTAGAAATGCATGAGCGCTTGGCGTGGAAGGCATGTTGTGTGATTGAATCTCGATTAGTTTCAAGATGAGAGACAAGGTGGTCAGAGCCCATGCTCTTTATGATTTGAGACATGGCTGACAAAAGCACAATAAGGCGATAATTTGCGGATTCCGACCGGATGCCCCCTTTAAATATATGAGTGATAACTCTTTGTTTCCATGCTTAAGGGACGGTAGCGAAGTCTATACAACGTTGAAAGTACGTGGCAAGTAGACGAGATTCGTGCAATTTAGCTACCTTCATTATCTTTGGCTGGATGCATGTGGTAAGGAGTATTCCCGTGGACATAAAATCTTCTTGACCGCATCAGGGTTAAGACTTTTTTCCGGCATTTCTCGTATGTTATATGAGGGAGAAAAATGAGAGCAGTTCGTAGGATAAATCTGATGAAAATTGAGATGAAGATTTCAGACACCAGTTTCGCAGCTTCTGAGGCGGTCAATGTGAGACCGTTTGAGTTGACTCGAGATGGAAGTTCAAGTTTAACTACGCGTCTCTCATTCACAAATTTGATCAAACTTTCGGGGTTGTCCGAAATCATGTTAGAGATGTGTGTTTCATAATCAAATTTCTCTTGGTGGCTGGAATATGTACAATAATTTGGCATTGATAATAATAATAATATTGTTTATTCTTGGAGAAAACCAAGTCATGCTATGCATGATCATTTGTTATTATTAACAAATACATAAAATGAAACAGTGATTTTACAAATGTTAAGGTCGAAATAATTATATATATTTTAATTAGCAATCAATATAGTATAGTTGGGTGATAATCGTACACATAGTCTTTCATAAGACATCAAAAATAGATTGCTTTGTAATTAATAGAACATCACATTTTTCACAATAACAGTAAATGTGTGAAATATAGGAATGGATTAATTACAGTTTGGGCAGGTCCGAATCGCACTGTTTATTTATGAATTTATATTCGGCATGTAAGTTCAAACAGTGATAAGCGAATTTAGAAGTCAATTCATCGAATCCAGGAAACGAAACTTGTATCATCATTTCATTGATTGGGAGAGTGTATTTTCTTGAGTCTCAATAAATTTGTGAAGTAAATTTTTAAGAAATAGTTAAATCTCTTTCAAAATATATAGGGAACAAACTAAAAGCCTTTAATAGGGTATAGGTTTATATTATAGGGAGATGTATTATTAATAAATAGCTTGGTTAATTTATTCGGCGTTAAAAACTAAGTGAGCTGTTTATTGCAATCGGTCTGTAGTGAACTACTTTCACTTGGTATCCCCGTATTTTTAACGTTGTATGGTTATTTGTATTCTGACAATGTATAGCTCATTCATATTAATGCTTGTACAATATACGTTTTGGCGGTGATTATAATTTCAAACCCTCTGACTTTGACTTCTTTCGTGGTTGCGAAGTTTGCGGGCGTTACTCCGGGCGAAAATTATGATCAACGTATCCTCCAACATTTTTGGGTATTCTGCACCTTGGATTCCATCTTTTGGATTTTCCTGTGTGGATTATCTCGCTTTCGTTTGACTTCATTGGATTTCTATTTGGACATTTGCTGCTTTGGTCTTTTAGTGAGTATATTCCATTTTCTGTATTATGTGTAGTGTAGTAATGTATGTGTAGTGCAGACATATAGTTTTGGTCGACTAGTCAATTGGTAAGCCCGACATCATTCCATTTTGGATAACTTAGTATTTGTTCATTCTTGGCATATTTTTGGAATATTCACTTAAAACCCCAACATGAGCGATTTTTCTACAAGTAAAGGTCCTCCAATCCAACAATCACAGTATATTCCCTGCACATTACCGTCTTTGGATGCTTTTAATCTCCGTCTTTGGTTCGGCTAAGTTGAAGGCATTTTTCGAATATATGACATCACGGATAAATCTCTCATGTGCTCCCGCTCCCTCTAAATATAGATGAAGAGGTCAGTGATCTTATTTATGATATTCCTGAGGACAAGTCATACGAAAAGCTCAAATTCGCATTAATAGATCGAATGGAAATTGGCATAATCCAAATGAAGTTGTAACTGCCGTTTTAAATAAATTTCATTCTTAGAAATCCAAGGCATGTTAAACATGATCAATAATTTCCAAAAGCTAAGTACAGTCAGATCATAGTATGTACATTTGTTCAAAGTCATTTGTTTCAGCGGAATTTAACGTTCAATAAATATAAAGGTAACGGTATTTAGAGTTGCTTTCAGGTAATCGATGCGTGATCTGATATTGTACAAAAACAGGTATTGCGAGGAAAAGTCTAGAATATTTTCGGCAACACTGATGATCAACGGATAAGGTCCATCTAAGATGCGCGAAGAATCTCTATTGTTGATGTTCCAAACTTTTTCATTTTGATTGTTTCAAATAGATGGATCTTCCCTCAACATGAAACGTTTTTTGTCCTCTAGGCGAAGGTGATTTACTCCACTAGATTGAGGTCTGGGGCCAGTTTCATTTTGGTGCGGATTGAGAATTCTGCTGTAGAGAAAAAACGCAGAAGCGAGAGAATGTTGATTCGAACATTATGAACATTTATTTAGAATCAATACCCAGGAATGCCATTATTATATATATCATCAGGTAGAACATTTACATTGGGAAGATTGCGAATTTTTTCCATGGTAAAAAATGAAGCTAGATGTGATATAAATTCGTTTAAAGAGAAACTGAGTCTTATATATTCTGAAAGAAGATTCCACAGTTTAGCATATTTACTCAAGGAGAAACTGTTTCTCACTTAAGTACGAAACCTTGGTAATTTAATAGTTTTTTCACTGTTTCTCAAGCTATATTTGAAATTATTCCGTATATGAATATTCGAACGTATTTCCATATTATCCGTTGACAGTATTTTGAAGAATAAGATGAGGTTATGCTTGAGTCTGCGAAACCATAGAGGATCGAGTTTCAGATTTATACATCATTTTCTGTAGAATTGTTTAGTGGTATAACTGATGATTGATTTTGAAAAAGTACGTTGTATCTTTTCTGAAACTATGCTATCGGTTTTATTTATATTAGTATATATTATGTTACAATAGTCAAAGATAGGAATGGTGAATAATTTTCACATTTCTAGTTTACAATGAGGCTGAATTATAGATCTGTGTATAGTATTCATACTTTGTCTGGCTTTAGTAATGAGGTGGCGTATCTGTCCGTTGAAAGTGAGTGATGAAGAATATCGGAATCCTCAATCACGCGTGCTGTCAATCATTTGAATTGCGTTATTGTTTAGAAGGATTGAGTTTTATAATTATCTATATATATACAAAATACTCAATTTACTCAACCATTTAACTATTCTGATTATATGACTAAAAAATCTCCATTTTACAACCCATAAACATCCTACGCTTTTTGATGACCATGCAAATCCTGTTTCTCCAAAAATAAAGTAGAAAAAAATTTTCTTAAAATTTGCTCAGGTTTACTTTCACTTCTTTCAATTTCGCTCCTCCTTGTTTGACTATTATACTTATAAATGCCATATCAATTAAACCTATAATCCAAATGTTAAAATTGTAAGGACTGAAGTCGTTGGTTAACGCGTAAGAAACCCGTTTCTTATTTCGACAATTAAATACGAATCGGATTTACTACGGTACTATTAACAAGATTAATAGACAACATCTATGGACAAACCTCAACTGTACCCGGTTGTACAATGATGTGAGCCAAAAATGCTCAAATAACAACAATAAATTCAATAATCCTGACAAAATGGACTGCCAAATTATTAATGCCATGGGATAAAATTACCAATAAAATGGTGAACAATCGTCTCTGTTTTCTCCAAATACCACGTGCAAAAAGATGTGGAATTTAATGGCAGCCAAGCAATATGAACTAGTTCCATGAAACAAAAGGGGATGTACAAGTGGATAGGACAGTAACACAATGTATACACAAAAACAAAGGAAGATAAAACTGTTAAGAATTAAGAAGAATCAAATTGCTTGAACAGAAAATAAGAAAGAATTTTACACAAAAACGTTGTCATTTACACCGCCCGCCAAATTCATTCTAAACACAAGTTCTGAATGGAGCTAACTAATTGGCTCCGCCTCATTACTCAACTAATCTAATCTTAACCAAAGAACGCAAAGACAAACGGCAAGTGACTTTATTGTGTGGCGATTCACACACGCCACAGCGCATATCAATCACTGGACATCTGTGGCTTTTTATAGAGAAAACGTTTGCCAAACCTAGACTTGACCCATACTTCAGAAAGTTCGCGCTTGCCCTATTTGCGCCGCTGCGCCAACCTCCGAGCCTTCGTATTCTTGAGTTCCCTTTAGCAGACAAATGTTTCGTATATCGCAGATGGTGAGGCAAATACCGAACAATATTCTCCTTGGCATTATTCAGAACCGGTTAGATATAACCTATTTCCAAATGATGCGCCATAATCTTGTGGTAACGCTCGAACAAACCACTATTACTTGAAATTGACGCCGCAAGTAGCTTAAGCGCCTTCACGCTGTTAAATTATTTGTGGCGAGTTTGCTTCTATCAGGCTTCAAAGTTAACAGTACTTGAAAATGACCTTTAATAATTTTGATCGACTTACGAGAGACAATGCTTCTTCGTCAGCACGCGATCGCTCATTTCCTTCGGCGGATATGTCTGCAAATTCTGCATTGTATAGGCGGTTGACACATTCATCAATGGACCCTTGCTCCAGAGAAGAATTTAAACACAAGATATCCTTTAAAGTTTGGCATGACTGTCCTTGCAGAATCCACCCAAACAGTGTTTTCGTTACAAATGGACGGCATCTGCATCCATACCGCTGTTCCAACGCCCAATGTGCTTCAGGAACATCACAACCTATCAACACAGTCACTGACTAATCACTAACATCGGAGAAGTCAACGTCTTTCAAATATGCAGACCGTTCACTCAAGGCTATTATTGAACATAGTGATACACGCGGCAAATGTTCCACTGTGTAAGTCTCTGTGACGTGGATTACTTAACTGCCGTCAAACGAGTGTATTTTAAAGTTTTAACGGGAACAAGTATGTTTACGCTGATGACTTAAAGTGGTCAACGAAACTTCCGCAGGACGTTTAGGCATCCTGTAATGTTCAACGAAGTTCTTAGGAACCAAATTGGTATCAAAACAACTATCCAAGATTGCAACAGCATTTATAAGCATATTTGAAGTCTCGATCTTGATGGGTATAGAACCTGAGAACACTTAGGCACTCAATGCCGCATGGCTGCCATGGATATTCGTAGCCGGTTTCTCTGCAGCCTGATCGTAATATAGAAGTATGTGGTGTCGTGTACCGCAATTTTCTGCAGTGCACCACGGCTTGTTGTTACATGACACAGCGCCATGTGACCATCGCAGACAGACAAAACAAACAAAATTGCACATGGCGGTTTTCCAGCGCAACTTGACATCCGATTCATTAAATTTCGAACAATTTTTCAACTCATGAGAGGCCTGGCAAATGCAATATACTATTTTAGGCTTTACATCAATGGTTGTAACGAAAACGTTTCGTTTCTCTGTGGCTTGGAAACCACTCCTCGCATTTGGGTATGCAGGAGGCGACTAATTATGTGTGTTTAAGCTGGTTGTGTCAAGCAGCTGCCCAAATCTACTCCTTGCGACACGTGCACGCCGTGACACAAATCATGTCAGGTGATCAAATGTGACTCTATGACCATCCATGCTGAGTTGATCCGTCGCATCATCCCACTGATGCTGTGAGGCGAATGTGAGCACTCAACAACGCCTTCCAAGGTGGTGACAGAATTCAAATCTGCTTCACAACACATTTGCTTCAACGCAATTTAGCAATTTCCATCTTCAAGTCGAGGTTCAACAGAATATCGAATGTGTTTCTCACTTGTGTTGCTTCACTCGACACCTCGTTCAAAAACGAACGTGCAACAACATGAGGTAGACTGAAAATTTTCATCAAAATGCTGCGTGCTCTTTTATAACCTTTTCAGGCGGCAACATCACGCAAGCGTCAAAAGCGTTTCGAGCTTTACATCGGTAATAATACGTGAGGCACAAAAAACGCTGGCCAGAATCATAAGTTTTTGATTCTACATGACATTTAAATTTCCTGATAAACTTCCAGTAGTCCACTGGATTACCAACAAACGACGATAACTTTACCCTTGGCAATGAAGCGGGATCGTTCATGAATCTCTGTGACGCTTTTACCACTTCCGATTCGATCTGACGATCAACGTTACGAGCGAAAGAAACATCAGCCACCGGATCTTCGTTGACACTTCATCTACACAAGCGGGCTAACATTTTCTTGGCTATCACTGAATCCTGCTCTAATTCGAGTTCCCGCATTGACGGCTCTCATTTAGGGTCCAACTTAGGACTACCTCAATGCGATATACAAGAGCTACGTGAGGCGGAACAAACAGTGTCATTACTGTCACTGTGAACATGCTTCTCTGTTGGGTTCGAACGTTTCGATTTTTTAGGCATTATCATTTAAAGAAAAACAACGAAGTTATGAGACAGAAACACAAAGGACGTCATCGAGATTGAAACAGAACAGAATAGCGACACGAATGTCCCAGTTCAATCCTAGTTCAAATAGGCAGGCGATACAAATTGACCGTTTCCAATTGAGCATTTCAAAGTTCTGTTTCTTCGAATGGAACAAACAGAGTTGAGTACTGTATCGACAAAAGTCGTACTCAACCATTTAACTATTCTGATTATATGACTAAAAAATCTCCATTTTACAACCCATAAACATCCTACGCTTTTTGATGACCATGCAAATCCTGTTTCTCCAAAAATAAAGTAGAAAAAAATTTTCTTAAAATTTGCTCAGGTTTACTTTCACTTCTTTCAATTTCGCTCCTCCTTGTTTGACTATTATACTTATAAATGCCATATCAATTAAACCTATAATCCAAATGTTAAAATTGTAAGGACTGAAGTCGTTGGTTAACGCGTAAGAAACCCGTTTCTTATTTCGACAATTAAATACGAATCGGATTTACTACGGTACTATTAACAAGATTAATAGACAACATCTATGGACAAACCTCAACTGTACCCGGTTGTACAATGATGTGAGCCAAAAATGCTCAAATAACAACAATAAATTCAATAATCCTGACAAAATGGACTGCCAAATTATTAATGCCATGGGATAAAATTACCAATAAAATGGTGAACAATCGTCTCTGTTTTCTCCAAATACCACGTGCAAAAAGATGTGGAATTTAATGGCAGCCAAGCAATATGAACTAGTTCCATGAAACAAAAGGGGATGTACAAGTGGATAGGACAGTAACACAATGTATACACAAAAACAAAGGAAGATAAAACTGTTAAGAATTAAGAAGAATCAAATTGCTTGAACAGAAAATAAGAAAGAATTTTACACAAAAACGTTGTCATTTACACCGCCCGCCAAATTCATTCTAAACACAAGTTCTGAATGGAGCTAACTAATTGGCTCCGCCTCATTACTCAACTAATCTAATCTTAACCAAAGAACGCAAAGACAAACGGCAAGTGACTTTATTGTGTGGCGATTCACACACGCCACAGCGCATATCAATCACTGGACATCTGTGGCTTTTTATAGAGAAAACGTTTGCCAAACCTAGACTTGACCCATACTTCAGAAAGTTCGCGCTTGCCCTATTTGCGCCGCTGCGCCAACCTCCGAGCCTTCGTATTCTTGAGTTCCCTTTAGCAGACAAATGTTTCGTATATCGCAGATGGTGAGGCAAATACCGAACAATATTCTCCTTGGCATTATTCAGAACCGGTTAGATATAACCTATTTCCAAATGATGCGCCATAATCTTGTGGTAACGCTCGAACAAACCACTATTACTTGAAATTGACGCCGCAAGTAGCTTAAGCGCCTTCACGCTGTTAAATTATTTGTGGCGAGTTTGCTTCTATCAGGCTTCAAAGTTAACAGTACTTGAAAATGACCTTTAATAATTTTGATCGACTTACGAGAGACAATGCTTCTTCGTCAGCACGCGATCGCTCATTTCCTTCGGCGGATATGTCTGCAAATTCTGCATTGTATAGGCGGTTGACACATTCATCAATGGACCCTTGCTCCAGAGAAGAATTTAAACACAAGATATCCTTTAAAGTTTGGCATGACTGTCCTTGCAGAATCCACCCAAACAGTGTTTTCGTTACAAATGGACGGCATCTGCATCCATACCGCTGTTCCAACGCCCAATGTGCTTCAGGAACATCACAACCTATCAACACAGTCACTGACTAATCACTAACATCGGAGAAGTCAACGTCTTTCAAATATGCAGACCGTTCACTCAAGGCTATTATTGAACATAGTGATACACGCGGCAAATGTTCCACTGTGTAAGTCTCTGTGACGTGGATTACTTAACTGCCGTCAAACGAGTGTATTTTAAAGTTTTAACGGGAACAAGTATGTTTACGCTGATGACTTAAAGTGGTCAACGAAACTTCCGCAGGACGTTTAGGCATCCTGTAATGTTCAACGAAGTTCTTAGGAACCAAATTGGTATCAAAACAACTATCCAAGATTGCAACAGCATTTATAAGCATATTTGAAGTCTCGATCTTGATGGGTATAGAACCTGAGAACACTTAGGCACTCAATGCCGCATGGCTGCCATGGATATTCGTAGCCGGTTTCTCTGCAGCCTGATCGTAATATAGAAGTATGTGGTGTCGTGTACCGCAATTTTCTGCAGTGCACCACGGCTTGTTGTTACATGACACAGCGCCATGTGACCATCGCAGACAGACAAAACAAACAAAATTGCACATGGCGGTTTTCCAGCGCAACTTGACATCCGATTCATTAAATTTCGAACAATTTTTCAACTCATGAGAGGCCTGGCAAATGCAATATACTATTTTAGGCTTTACATCAATGGTTGTAACGAAAACGTTTCGTTTCTCTGTGGCTTGGAAACCACTCCTCGCATTTGGGTATGCAGGAGGCGACTAATTATGTGTGTTTAAGCTGGTTGTGTCAAGCAGCTGCCCAAATCTACTCCTTGCGACACGTGCACGCCGTGACACAAATCATGTCAGGTGATCAAATGTGACTCTATGACCATCCATGCTGAGTTGATCCGTCGCATCATCCCACTGATGCTGTGAGGCGAATGTGAGCACTCAACAACGCCTTCCAAGGTGGTGACAGAATTCAAATCTGCTTCACAACACATTTGCTTCAACGCAATTTAGCAATTTCCATCTTCAAGTCGAGGTTCAACAGAATATCGAATGTGTTTCTCACTTGTGTTGCTTCACTCGACACCTCGTTCAAAAACGAACGTGCAACAACATGAGGTAGACTGAAAATTTTCATCAAAATGCTGCGTGCTCTTTTATAACCTTTTCAGGCGGCAACATCACGCAAGCGTCAAAAGCGTTTCGAGCTTTACATCGGTAATAATACGTGAGGCACAAAAAACGCTGGCCAGAATCATAAGTTTTTGATTCTACATGACATTTAAATTTCCTGATAAACTTCCAGTAGTCCACTGGATTACCAACAAACGACGATAACTTTACCCTTGACAATGAAGCGGGATCATTCATGAATCTCTGTGACGCTTTGACCACTTCCGATTCGATCTGACGATCAACGTTACGAGCGAAAGAAACATCAGCCACCGGATCTTCGTTGACACTACATCTACACAAGCGAGCTAACATTTTCTTGGCTATCACTGAATCCTGCTCTAATTCGAGTTCCCGCATTGACGGCTCTTATTTAGGGTTCAACTTAGGACTACCTTAATGCGATATACAAGAGCTACGTGAGGCGGAACAAACAGTGTCATTACTGTCACTGTGAACATGCTTCTCTGTTGGGTTCGAACGTTTCGATTTTTTAGGCATTATCATTTAAAGAAAAACAACGAAGTTATGAGACAGAAACACAAGGGACGTCATCGAGATTGAAACAGAACAGAATAGCGACACGAATGTCCCAGTTCAATCCTAGTTCAAATAGGCAGGCGATACAAATTGACCGTTTCCAATTGAGCATTTCAAAGTTCTGTTTCTTCGAATGGAACAAACAAAGTTGAGTAAAGTATCGACAAAAGTCGTTATTTAACGGGTAGAACACCCGTTTCTTATTTTGACAATTCATAACACGAATCGGGTTTACAACGGTACTATTAACAAGATTAATAGACAACATCTATGGACAAACCTCAACTGTACCCGGTTGTACAATGATGTGAGCCTAAAATGCTCAAATGTTCCAAGTGACAATAATAAATTCAGCCAATACTGACAAGATAGACTGTCAAATTATTAATGCAAGGGATAAAATTACCAATACAATGGTGAACAATCGTCTCTGTTTTCTCCGAATACCACGTGCAAAAAGATGTGGAATTTAATGGCAGCCAAGCAATATAAATTAATTCAATTCAATTTAATGGTCTAAAAAGCACACAGCTTTACAAAAACCACAGAATAATATGCGAATTACAAATAACATAGGTAGTAAAACGGGGTTTGTTTGCCTACTGATTAGTTAAGGAATCAAGTGAAAATACATAGATCAGAAATTGTTTTCAACCGGTTTGATAGGGTAAATATGTATAGTTTACTTGGATGCATTGGTTCGAAGCTTTATGATGCAGAATATATTGTTTCAATATAACATAAGGGGATGTACAAGTGGATAGGGTAGTAATAAAAATGTATACACAAAAACAATGGAAGATGAAACTGTTAGGAATTAGAAAGGATCAAATTGTTTAAACTGAAAATAAGAAGTAATTTTACACAAAAATTTCGTCATTCACAAAAATCTTTTCTCACTTCGAACTGAGTAGACATCATTCTTATAACTGAAACGTGGACACGAGAGGACCACCCTGACTCAACACTTATGGTACCGAATTACCAGATATTCAGGAATAATCGAACCTTGGAACGTGGTGGTTGTACTCTTCCTTATGTTCATTCCAGGTTTACATCTAATTCTTTTACCTCACCCAATCTGTCAGAGCTAGAAGACTCAAAATAGATTGTATTATCAACCCCAGATCTCTTAATAGGCTGCATTTATTATCCACCACCCTCAACCATCTCTATAATGGATTCCTCGAATAATGCGTTTATTGAGGCATCTCTGCACCACACGCAATATAACTCAATGCTTGTGACTTCAACATGCCAAAGTTAAACTAGCACGTACCTGCACATCACAACTGCTATACACATTTTATCAGAACTCTAGACTTACTAGGATATAAGCAATTTATTGACGAACCTACAAGAAATGACAGAATCCTAGACCTAGTCTTCACTCTGAACCTGTCTCCAGCTTACCTGGAGGTAATTCCATACTTCTTTAACGGTGACCATAGAATATTATCATTCCAAATATTATGCGCCACTGCTTCTTTTAACTCTTCGAAGACATCTGATGATAAGCAAACCTACAACCACATTAACTGGAATCTACTGTCAGAATTCATTAGAAAAGAAGACTTGAGCCAATTCTTTTTCACTAGTGAAATCAATGTTTCAGGTCCATTACATTTTCGCCTATACATAAACGATATACATACAGTCATCTGTCATAGTGAGGTATTCTTGTTTGCAGACGACATGAATGTAGTCATTCCATTACCATCTTTAGAAGTACAAACGTATATTGCCTGTCTGAACAAAAATTTGACAGCATTATCCAACTGGGGAGAAATTAATGGTCTCTCATTCTATGTAGATAAATCTAAGTTCATGCCTATACGATGTACAATTCCTAAAAGATTAATCCTTCTTAATAGTAATCTCATTCTAATTATCGTCTGCACACGTGATCTTGGGTTCAAATATTCTGCATCGCTAACATTCAACGAGCATATAAAACACGTGATATCGAAGGCAAAGCAGGGGGTGAATATGGTTCATATGTTCTTTACTCTGCCAAACTGTAAGTTAGAACTTTATGAACTTCTCATTATACCTCTCTTTGAATTATGTATTATAATATATAGCAGTAAAATTGAAACCGATTGCATCGTTTTGGAAAAATTACAATGTACTTTCACAAAATTAATCATAGGATATAGCTTGAATCAATCATATAGAGAAAGTTGTAAGCAGCTCAAGCTAGAACCAATATGGTTCAGTAGAATTAGACACAACCGAATACCAGGATTGAATAATATCCTATGATAATAGAAATATAAATTCTACTATTCGCTTCCGACAACGTTCTAGTTATAATTTAAGAAATCAATATAACGTAGTGGAGCTACCTAGATTCTACACGGAAGTAAGGAGAAAATGTCACCCGAATAAGTATGTTAAACTGTGGAAACTTCCTCAGAGAAACATAGGACATTTGCCTCATTATGTCATTTTAAATCACAATAAGATTCATTTTTCACAGTGGAAAAAATTAACGAAACACTCACTAGATGAACTAAATAATCATAGCATTCCTGGATACTAACAGTAAAATCAGTTTCACAACTTTAATAATGAACATTCACTTGGCCCATTAGTATTTATCTTCCAGATTACCTGGTTTACATCCACGTGAAGAAAACCGGCCCATAGACGATACCACACCGCTGTCCCAAATCTTCTAAGAATACACACGAAAAATGTTCTTCATTCGAAACAGACATATATGTCAACAACAAAAAATCTCAACTGAAAATTCTGAAGATTCAGCCTCTTCGAGATCTCCCACATTTTCGATGGTCAAGTCTGTTTTTCTTCTTCTTCTTCTGAATCGAAAACTTAAGGGATAAAATCCCGTTTGAGCTTCATCACAGTAATAAAAATGGGTGACTTCTGCTGACAAGACAAACCCTGAGAGTAGAGGAACACCACTATATCACTCTGGAGATCGAGTCCATCCATCTTAACAAATGCTGATCCAAAGCGCTTTTGAATGGCTGTTCAGATTGTAGAGACAGAAGCCCTTTCGGTAGAGAGTTTCAAGTGTTCACCACCTGCGTCCATAGCGTGCTCGCATTACTCAGATTCAGCCTTCTAGGCTTCTGCAACTTATTGTCATGTTTACCAGTCGTCGACTCACCTACTAATCGCAATTACTAGAGGAACTCGTCTCTATATTGACCGAGAAGAATACGGCGTTTTAGGAGCAGGTCATATCTTTTCTTTCGAAGTTCGAGGGGGTAGAGTTTCAGCAATCTCCTCCTTTCCTCGTACGCGAGTTGGCGCACTTCACTAACCATCTTAGTGCCTATCCTTTGTACCCTCTCCGAAGAGTCGCATTCGCCTTTAGACTTAGGGAATGCTACAGGTAGCCCATATTCTAACAAAGGACGAATGTACGCAGAGAAAAGTGTCTGGAACATTTGCGGGGTAATGGACGCAAATGAACGCCGAATCGCCAAGAGCATCCTTATAGCGCCGCCTATTCTCCGACAAGTGTAATCCTTCGACTTCGAAGAATCCATAACCAGAATCCCTGTGACTTTTTCGTCCGTCACCGCTCTAATAGACTAACCTCCAAGAAAGTATTCACCACCAGTGTCATCGGAGTTTATGCGCATGATCAGTGTCTTGTCCTCATTGATGGGCAGTGACCAGCGACGTGTCCAACTGACTAAGTCATCAACTGCTTGTTGCAGTTGCTTGTGGCCATCGCAGGAACTGACAGAGGCCAACAGTTTCGGATCATCCGCGAATAAAAGACAATCGATCGCTACCGCGTCCGGAATATCATTCACGAAAACTTTGAATAACAATGGGCCAAGGACAGATCCCTGCGGCACTCCGGAGCCTGCTATCATCTCTGAAGACAAAACTTCATTCACCTTGACACGGTTCGACCGCCCTGAGATGAATGCCTCGAAACATTTGAGCAGACAACCCTGAATACCCAAACCCTCCAGCTTGATGAGCAATCGGCGGTGGGGCACGCGGTCAAACGCCTTACTGAAGTCGATAAAAATGACATCAACCGCTTGACCAGAATCAGTCAAAGCACACCAACTTTCTCGCGCCAGAAGCAGATTACTCACGTATGAGCGATTTTTGGTGAATCCATGTTTTTGTGGACACCAACGCCCACACTCCAAAAGAAAGTGCTCTATTTTCCTTTCGATCAGCTTCTCTAAAATTATACTGATCACAGAAGTCAATGTAACCGGCCAGTAATTAGCGGGACTACTAGGGTCCCCACTCTTAAACGAAGGTTCAATAATACCCTGTTTCCATTCTTGTGCAAGACGCCTAATGTTACAGATTTTGTAAACAACATGGCCAGCGGAACGCACAACACTTCTGATGGTGCTCGGTAAACCTACGGATGAATACCGTCTGGTCCTGCGCGGATTGTGTGTCTAGCTGTTTCAACAGGAGTCTAACAGTCTCTACATCTACATCAAGATCGGACAGCATCTCACTGTTATTAGAGACAGAAGGAGGATCACTGTCTTCCAGACAGTACACGGAGGCATACTGCTTAGCCATGGCTTCAGCTTTCAAACCATCCTCAGTAATGTCTACCCCATTAGTATCTTTCAAATTAAAAATATATGGCGACGCCTTTGTGCGGCGACGAATGTATGCGAATAGCCGTTTTGGTGCACAAGTATACTCATCAACCAATCGCTGGTCGTACAACATACGTTTTCTACGTTTTAATACCGTACAAAGGCTTCTAGCTTGCAGATTATTGTCATAGTCAGTGGCGTTTTTCCGACTTACAAATATCGACCAGAGCTTTGGACGTTGCCGCAAAAGTTTCTTTATCTCCTTATCAAACCAACGGGGACCTTTCGCCTTACGACGACTTGTGGATAACGGAACAGCCACCTCAATAACTGTCAAAATGTTATTACGGATCATCAGCCAACAATCTTCAACATCGGCCGATTGATCGAAAGACCAATCGAGAGATGAAGCAACTTTACGTAACCTACCCGCGTCTGCATTCCCAAAATTCCTTCTGGGAATTGAATCCGGTACCCAGCCAGTGTTGCGTTCCCAAACATAACTTAAGGTGGCATGATCACTACAGCCTAATGGAGCTTCATTCCAAAGCTGAGTAATATCGGACTGCGTGGGAGTAAATACCAAGTCCAAAATTGACTTACACCCAGTAGGGCCTACTCTAGTCGGATATGAAACGTGCTGCTAGAAGCCCACTTCTACCACAGCGTCCATTAGGTCCCGCTCGAATGAACCATAACCTTCATCTAGCGAAGTCCAATCAATACTAGGAGCATTGAAATCCCCCATAATCAAGCAGTTCGAGGATCTACCATACTGACATATCTATGATATCAGAGTATCCTTCTGAGTATTGGTAGAACGATACACGACACCTATTGTGGCAAATGAAGCTGCAGTCCTTATACGGCACCATATACTCTCAGCCATCCCAGCAGTCTGCTGAAAGCGAGCCAACACTGCGACGGAGATATTCAAGATACAAGATTCAAGAATTTATGGTATAAGAAGCTCGTAGCTGTACAACACCACAGGATATTCGTATAAGGACAATAAATATATATACAAAATAATTTGAGTGATTAGGAAGATCGACAGTTTTGTAGTTACAAAAAAGTCATGTATTGTCGCTGTATGATGGAAAAAATTATTCGTTTGGAAAAAGATCATTTTATATAAACGGGATGTAGGGTGGAATTACTACGCATAAATATATCCAATTTGTTCCTGAAAATCTTTTCACTAGATGATTGGACAACATCTGACGGTAGGGAGTTTCATAAAAAACAAACGCGCACCGAATAGAAGAACCGACGGCAGTTCCGGTTGGAATGTGGGATATCAAATGCCAATGGGTGAGTACGTGTGACATGGCTTGACCGGAGGCGAAATAGATGCCTTTGAGTTCAATATTTTGTACTTTAGGATTAGATAAAATCTAACCCGTCTGCGAAGCAGTGTATCCAAATTAAAATGTTCACGTCGATTCTCATATGGCATTTTGCGGAGGCAGCCAACCATTTTAGTTGCTCTGTGATAAATCCTCTCGAGCAGCTTGATGTCCTTTCGTAGCCACGGTGACCAAGGTTGCACTGAGTATTCCATCACCAGGTTAATATACGTATTCATGAGCATGGAGAATGATTCACGGGAAAAATGTCCAAAAATCCGCCGAAGCATACCTAGCATGCGGCTAGCTTGGTTGTACACTGCTTCGCATTGCATGCTATTCTTAACACTTCCACTAATCCATACGCCGAGGTCTTTTTCTTCATTTGTCCATATCAGTTGGTTCGATCCAAGGTTGTATGAGAATGGGAAATCTTTGCCTATTTATTAATAATAATAATATTATTAATAATAATAATGATAATAATGATAATAATAATAATAATAATAATAATAATAATAATAATAATAATAATAATAATA
>JACCGJ010011302.1:0-33079 GCA_013407085.1 Atriophallophorus winterbourni | reverse complement strand
TTTACATAATGTTGATAGAAATATTAAAGTATGGATGCGAATAGAATTCACTCTGGGCGCACTGACGAAGTTTGGTGCGGTATATGTAACAGTCTAGCATTCCAAAATATTATCTGCTGCAAATAAGCAGGCCTTATCAATATGCATATCAGTTTGGAAATAACTTTTGAGCTGGACAATTGCAGAATACTATCCTGGTGTCTGAAACTTGTGGTGGTTTAAAGAATACTTTGCATTGTGGGGTTGTTTTCAAGCGTCCTTCCAGGCTGCTCAAATGAATCATTTTGAACGGGTCTTAGCAAGACCTACACAACTGGTTTTCTCGAGCAGCTGATTCATTGTAAGTGATCACCCGTTGCTTTTCTATTTCGCTATTGATTTTCTAGTATGCTTTCTCAAGGTTTTTTCACCACTAGGATTAACACCGTTTACCTCGTGTACCGAGAATGCTTGGATGGAATATGAACAAAACTTTAATGACTTTTCACTTTACTAATGTGAAATCCTTCTAATGTTTGTTTCAAATTTTTTCCAGATCGGATAGCATTAGTTGGTTCAGATCGAGACCATACTGTGAACAACACTTTCCGTATAATACAGAGAAACGTGAGTGATTTTTGAGCATGTTCAGGTTACCGTTCTCTAGATATCACACGTACATAACCTAAAAGCTTTTGAAGAGAAATTCAGCAGCAGTCTAATTTGTGATTGTAATACATTACATTACAAACTGGGAAATAAAATACCCTGTTGTTAACCGTTGATATCACACGCGATGTCCTAGAATTCGACGCAAGGTGAATAATTAGTCTACGCATCCCGTCCCGTTCGAAACCCACGTTGGTACGAAATTGACGTTCCTTAGAAAACCCATTCTGCCATTAAGATAACTAGATATTTTTAAAGTAAACTTAAAAATCTGTTGAATTTCTCACTGAACCTTGCGTTATATATTACTTGTTAATATTGATATGATTTTCATAGTAAAAAGACGACAGATACGAAGTGAGACGAAATTGTATTAGTCGCCGTCACAGAGATCTTGATGAATTCCCATAGCGTATATAGAACGTTTTTTCCCCGTTTATCTATTGGTCATTCTCTTCGAGTTTTATCTTACCGCATCTGTTGTCATCTTTGCAGTTCAAAAAGTGTACCTCAGCGGTCATTACCCAACAGCTTGATGATTTCCAAGTTAATTTACCACGAAAGATTTCATTACCAATGCCGCGTACTAGCATCATACCTCAATGTGCTAAAGAATGAAAGTATGCTCTCATCAAAAATGGCTTTACTAATCACAAACCAGATCCTGGCATTACTATTTGCAAATGTCTCCTCGTTATATCAAATACATGCCATAATCTTGAAGTCTTTCCACGTGACAATCAGCTTGGTATTACAACTAACTTTTCTTGTATGTCTGGAATTCAGTCCACAAATACATAGCCCTAGAATTTTTCCCGCAAATACCAATACGGTGCATAATACTTTTGCGTTCATATCACTTCCTTTCAATTTTCTATTACATGTTAATTTATCTTCCTTCAGCTCTTGACAACTTGAGTACAAACCATGCGGTCTCACACGAAGAGTGCTTGCTCGTGAAGGTGTGTTTTGGTGTAATGCTAGCGAATTCATTTATCTAATCTCTCTCAGTGTGTATGTATCATCACGTTTCGAATCCCATGATTAATGCGGCGCCAATACGAAATAAAATTTGTGTAAATCGATTAAATCAAGCTACATTCCAATGTTTTCGTATCGAACAGCGGAGTATGCAACCGCTTTATCGCAAACACTTTCATCTTTAACATAAAAACATGCACATAGTTGACAATTGCACAGATCGATGATAAAAGTATTCACCATTCATGGTAGTAGCCTCATTTTAGTAATAACTAGTAAATGATACTCACGCCGTTTTCGACAAAAATATCATTCTCTAGCTTTATTGTTGGCGCAGAATGTTATTCTCTTTAGCAATTTTGACGATTGAGCCTTATCTGGTCATGCACCTCGGGCTAATTAAATGAACAATGCATTCTTGTTGCTTGGGTGTATTCGTAGAGTTTCCTTGAACGATCTTTTATGTCAATTTTTGATAATTTCATAATAATTACAAACTTTCCGTTTCACATCATTGTAGTGTGAGACATTTCTTAACGTTTCGTTATATTTCTTTGATGCGTGATTCAAATTTGTTTTGAAATTTTCGAAGGCGAAGCCATATCGTTTTACGAGGAGTATACCGGTAGATGACAAAGAGAATGATTCCAGAACGGTCGGACGTTACGGTCAGTCGATATCTAAACAAATCCAATTCTTCTTACTCAATGTACACCAAACAATAATTCGATTATATATATATAGATATTATATATATATTATATATAATAATATATATATATATATATATAGATATATATATACATAACATATATATTTATATATATAATATATATATATAACGGGAACGTTCTACTAGACTGACAAGAACCAAACGCAGGATGATAATGGGCATAGGATAGCACATTTTATTGACCGTATCAATAGCCCCCATATCAGTTTGGAAGATATTTGGAGTGACTGTCTTCGCGAAAACAACGCGTATCACCACATCACGAGGCTTGTTCTAAACCAATTCGTTTCGGTATTTTTAATTAAAATTGAAATGGTAGAAATACCCCCCCCGAAAATATTTGAGGAGGGTTTTTGAGTCCTAAATTAAATAGGCCCGTCATGGATGAGTGGTGGTGTCTTTCAGAAAATTATTTAGAACACAAATCTGACTGAGAAAAATTTATCTCATTTGCTTGAGTGTTAACCACGAACTTGGCATACATTTACACCAAGTATGTATTGGTGTAATTAGTATGATAGTATGATACATTTTTTTCGCTCAGTATGTTTCGAACCGTGCGCTTTTTATATTCTGGTCCCTCATTGATTTTTTCATATCTACAATATCATTTTATTATATGATTATATCACAAGTTAGTAAGTTACAGGCCGTTTATAAATTGCATGTAATACCATCACTTCACGCAGATCACCCTGGTAAACATTTTATGGGGTCCAGGAGACGAATTCCGTAGGGCCACACAATAGTCCAGGTTTAAAATATGCTAAGATCGGGTTGATTTATTTATTGATACTGAGAAAATCACAAATGATCAAGACAGAATTACAGCAAATTTTCGTAAATCATCTCTGCGGTGCTGTAGCCTCCCTAGATTATGGTTGAGATAACTGTCATATTAATTTATATTACGCTTTGAACCAAAATGCTCCATAGCTTTGCTGTTTAAATTCATCATTTTGGGACAATAAGATCAGGATCAGCATGCACTTGAAACAGTTGAGGAATGGTCGTGGGTTGTGTGTGATGGAAATGCATGCACATGAGTATTTTAATTCATAGCTTTAACCCTATTATACATGTTTTTGGACACATCTAATTGAACAGGTTGTTCGTACCAGCCTTATCCAACAGTGGCGTACAAGCGCCACTTGTTTAATATTACGCTTATTTTTACAACGTTAATTTAGAGGCATCATGAGAAGCAGATCGATCGATACTTATACGTAACACTTCTGAAACGGATATCTCCGCAATGTATTGCATGTTATCAATCAATCAATCATTCCTTATGTTATGTTCTGCATAACATAAACTTTATTCCCCTGTGGTCATTAAATCATGTGTTCTCCTATCTCGTACCTTGTGAGTACAGAGCTGTACAACCAATCGAACAATATGTTCTCTAATTCGATGCAAGCAAGCGCATGCGGATCCTGATCATACTGTCCCTACCTGCTGAGTGAAAACATCACGAAACCGGTCATGGGATGTGTGTGATGGAAAAGCATGCAAATGAGCTTCATAATGTTCTTTCATTCAGGAGTTCAGACTTATGATGGCCAGTCGCATCTGGCGGAGAATTCGATGGCAGTCAAGTCGCGATCACATACCGTGGGAACGCCAGTTGTCATTGAGTATGGTAAGTGAGAAACTCTGTCGTTTCAAATCGGCATTAGATTTCTGATCAAAATTAAGACGAAATTGTACGAATAAAATGTTTTCGCTTTGTTTGAAAACGAGATCACGAGTGTTTTATCACCAGATTTATGCTCGAAAAGCTTCGGAATTATTTTTAAAAATATATGATTTTCAGTCAACAGCAATGATATTCCACGTTCCGGTGAGTTCGGAATTTTTATTTACCGAATCTCCGTGCCCGCGTTCATTAACTTTCGTATTACCGTTGAATATAATGTTTTTTATTTTACACATGAATCCTAATTCGATGAATTATCCCATTCTTTCTTAGA
The DNA here is from genome assembly GCA_013407085.1 of Atriophallophorus winterbourni. Classification (NCBI taxonomy): domain Eukaryota; kingdom Metazoa; phylum Platyhelminthes; class Trematoda; order Plagiorchiida; family Microphallidae; genus Atriophallophorus; species Atriophallophorus winterbourni. The sequence continues at coordinate 28,744 of JACCGJ010011302.1, read as the reverse complement.
CTACCGGAGTTCCGGTCCGTTTACAAATTCAGGAGGCTCAAGATCTTCCAAACGCCGCTCACGCACACAGCAACACAAAGTATGTAAAATTTTATTCCGTCTGAAGTGATGATATCCCTTCTTATTTTCGTAACCATTGAACCAGAGTAAAAGTAGCACGAGTTTATATTTTAGACACTTAAATCTGTTGCGGTGAGCTCTATATGCCTTTACTCGTTTGCCAATATTGGCTGATATTCAGAGAGCTTTCAAAAGGACTCGCCTGTATCGATTCCACACTGCAAACGAACTCCATCTTATTGAAATGTTTGTGTTTTAGGATTACTAAAGCATTCGAAAATTTAATAACCGCTGTTTCTGTATTCGATTTTTCATCAGTTAGCATCACATACGCAGCAGTATGATCCATGTTTTCGGTAGCCATATTGACATAGAAAAGGAAACAACTTTGACGAGATAAATTGTCTGGGTCAATTTTTGAAGAAAACGGATTATGAACATCGAAAATGGCTTTATCTCACAGTAAATCATCTTTATTGATCAAAAGCACATGACCAGTGCATGGCTAATACAGTTAAAGCACCTAACTGATAAAATTTTAAGTCGATTTGAAATTCATAACATGTATCAAACTGTGTTCAGTGGATGTCTTAATATAAGCATCTTTTACAGTATATTGAATTGTTGAGAATAGTATTTTATGTTGTGTGAAATTGGACTCTGCACAAAGCCTATCTTGCTGATGTCCTTCTTCTCATGCGAGCTACTTGATCAGTGTTCATATGTTCAAAGAATAAGCGCCTTCATCCGATGTGTACTCAGTTCATCCTCTAATACGTTGTACCTGCGGAGTGCATAACGAGAATAAAAGCACAACCAGTAAGAAACTCAATAAAGGCCAGTGGCAAAGTACAAGTTACGTCATGCGAACAATGACCAATGGGAACAATTGTATGCACTCCGACAAATCAACCATGAATATGAGGGCTACAGTTATGTCAGCGCGATTAGGTTCGAGGAAGTTCTTGGGAGGTGTAACGGCGAAGCACAAGTAAATGAATGTAAAAAATTAGTTTTATCATTCTGACATTTGTGATATGTACCACAGCAAACACGAAAACCTCATCAGCACGATGATTGTATTGTAACAAAAATGGAAATACATAATGACACCTTCTTCTCCTGGAAGGAGATGGAGCAATATGTGTTTCTTCGCCAAACTGAAGGTCAGCTGAAGGAGAAATCTGTTTGAACGAAGACATGAGGTGGATTTCAAGCAACATCAATTTAATTATTGCACGATTGCCTTCTTTTATCCTGCAAAATTCATTCGATCAATTAAAATTATTCATAACCTATTTCGTATTACCCATATGATTGTCTCATTTGTCATATTCCTCATGGTACTCGTCTCCGTGCTTCATGATGGTAATTTGACGTCAATTCACTTGCACAGCAACAACCCCTGACATCTACTTCCTCCAGCAATTTGCAAATAGACTATCAGTGCAGAAAATGCGATCAGATCATTGCGCCGAATGAACTGGTTCAATATGGATACACACATTATCATTATCGTTGTGCCATGTGTGACATATGCCGCGTCACGCCAAAGTAAGTAACAGAGCTTAATAATTTTGATTCGTAACCTATCAGCAATTTGACAATATTTCAATGTATTGTGTTGCTCACACCCCGAATATACACTCCATTGCAATGTAAATACATCGAATGTGAGAAAAATATTGTTTAGACGGGTTATTACAAGCCTGCCCCAGCTTCCATTACGCTTTCTGCACAATCTTCGAAGTGATTCGATCCAACGCCAGCCACATCTGCCCCCTGGTTTCACACTTACTTGCCGAGTACATCCCAATTCATCCCCGATGTCAAAATTTGTAACGCTCTAACGTTCGTCCGCGAATCCGATAACACAAGAAAATGCCAGTTGGCTGAACGCTTTTACTACGCATCTGATAGATAATAAGACACGTAACTCACATACATAGGCAAATCCCGTTTTCACAACACTCTCCTTAATATGTATGTATCGGTTGTTACTTTCATCTGATTTATCACTCGATTTCGTGCTAACCTGTTTACTTCAAACTCGCACAGTCTTTAACCGACTTTGAAGAGTTACACTTAATAGCGACTGGCGTTTGGCGTTTGCTCATGTTTATGCGGATGGCGTCGCTCGATCCGCTTCCATGCAATTCTTTCCAAACCCGAGTAAATAAGAGTATGGGATTGTTGTCGTCGGTCATTTCTGCTCTTCGTGTGCTTGTGTTATGCCGATCTTCTGAACATCATCTGGATTATCACTCGTAGCACACCTTTTTACGTGACTAATAGGCAATTCAACGTTTGATATGCAACAAATCTGTTATTGGACTTGAGCCGTGGTCCCTTATATGAAAGCTATATAATAGTTAATTCTTTGATCTTTTGACTCGAACTCGGTGCGTCAAAAGTACAATTATGTTAATTTTCCTTTCATTGAGCTTTGAAAATATACATTGCTTTCACCTGTTTATCGTTCGATGCCGATTTATGTGAGTTTTGTTTATCAGTGCGAATTCAATCTAACTTTACTCGTTAATTTCGTGCCGATGCGCTTCAGAATTTCGGGTCTATTCTTTTAGGACACACGAGCTGCAAAACTTCCGGTTGAAACTTTATTGCAAACAACACTTGGATGAACAAAGACGCAAAACTGTATTCAGTGGATGTAAGTTCTTGATTTCCCCACGCCCCTTCGAAAAGAAAAGTTAGAGTTATATTGTTTGTCTATAAATGTGGAATTTTCCACTTAGGTTAACAGTCATGATTGCCGAGGCTGCGCACAACTGGAAAACAATAAAATGCAGCATACAAAGGATTTAATATTGATTTATCCTCATCAAATTACCAACTACCTTTCAGTATCTCAAGCAACCTGAATTAAATTGAATTGAATTTGCCTTAGGTCATCAGAACCGTAAGGTGCATAAACAATGTGGAGCATTTCCCTTTGTTTCGATCGAATGTGACATCTGAACCTGTAACACGAAACATATTTCGCGTGGGACATTTTGACTTGGACACATAATAGGTCATTTATCTCAAACTTTTGGAATTTATCTACCTAGATTCTCTATTTACGGATTCTATTTAGCGATTTAGTAGACAGAACAAACACATAGTGTGAAAATGATCGGGAAAAGCATGTTTTGCTAATTTTTTGTGCTGGTGCATAACGGAAACACTGTTGCTATTCACAAGGTAACTGAAGGTATATAAATCTGAAAGTTCTCAACTGTTTTAAAAATTATTTTCCTCGGTTAAGACATTATTTCTGATAAAAAAGAATCCTAAGAAAACATACACGGGCTTATTAAAAATTTCGACGGTCTGTCAACATTCGTATTAATGTATTTTTTAATAAGGGGATCGAGAGAACAGTAACTTAAGTTATCTCAAATTACAACAATGGAGATTTCTATTTTCTGAAATTCTACGCATGTTCACATCAATACATAGATCACCTCCGGGGATTTCATTTTAGAATATTATATTCAAAATGTGCTACTGAATATTTTAAAGTAAACAGTAATGTATAATTCATTTTAATTGCCAATGTTTCCATTCAAGTTCGGTTCGACTGAATTCTCTTGGTGAGTTTCCCTAGATGATTATAACGGAAACTTTTTAAATAATCCATTTTATAAAACCTGCATCCAATAATAAACTTGATTTATAAACGAAGAAAATATTGATCAAATTAACAATCTTTGGTTGTTTATAAATGACGCTGTAGTTATGTACTGATTGTCGTTTGCTTTACATTTAATTTTAAATCCTGGATTTACAACACTAAATTATTTTATCATACGTCTTAAGTAAACTAAAATCTATAATATAGGCGAAAATTCGGAGTGAGCAATAAAACCATACATTCTACGGTCATTTTAATATTTTGGTTAGATGACAATCCAAATAAATAAAAATCTTGTATTTTAGATTTTAGAGAAATTAGTAAGCTACGGTTCGTATAGCGTGTCTAAAATTTTCATTCGCTTCTAGTATAAATTCGAACGTGGTAATAATATGGGTGAAATGTTACAAGCTATATTACTCTTAATTCGCCTGCTGTTCGATGACTATGAAGCGTTCATTGCTCATCTACAGCAAAGTCTGAAGTCGATAACGGATTGCTTTTCGTCGGTATGTCAAGACCTCGAGATTAAAAATCATTACTATTCACTATTATAAACGGTTAGAATGATATAGTAATAATTCCTTAAATCTTAGTTGAAATGTTACCGATAACCTCTGTCAAGTTACCGATACTGATATGACGAGTCGGTCTTTTCCAAAAGATTTACTCTTTAGAGAATTGAAATCACTTAAGTTACAAGAGGTTTATAAAAGATGTGTGAAAGCGTTTGACTTCGACCTTACGATGTGGAAAAATGGTGCTCTTGATCATTTGCTTTAGTGGCACTGTATGAAGGCTCATCTGCAATCTAGGGAAGAGCAGCTGAACTTAGATAACGCTGACGGCGTTTAACTTCTACCAATAAACTGACTGCTCCTCCCGAATCAGACAGCTTAGCAATTTTAAATGCCCTGGTGTATGAGATTGCTATGTACTTGAGATATATATTTATGGTCAATATCAACCGAATGAGGCGAACGACAACAGAACTACTTATTTGTGCTTAGTATCCCTCGACCATAAGTTGAAATTAAGATGGCTTCACAAATTATGTTATTAGTTTCAAGAATAAAGGATGAGTTGGTTGATACAAAGAGAGACAATGCGGAAACTCCTTGTTGAATTTAATAACACGAAAATTGAATCGATAAGTTTAATAGAAACTAAAACGACCAATGTAATCAGAAAAGCATTGGTTAGTGGACTCTGAGTGTGTATTGATAACATGGTTTCAATACTGTGTAGCATTAAATTATATTTAAAACATCAAAAAGTGGTGGTTTCATTTGTTGAGGCCGTTAGACAACTCGTCCATATTTTAGGGGTAGCAGTGGATTCCACAATATGGCACTCAGCGCTGTGTGGATAAAAACTGATTAGGAATAAAGTCAAATTGATTGATTAATTTGTGTATTCAATTATATTGTTCAAACTGCTGTTTCTTTGTAATCAAAATTGCATAAAGTAGATAGAAAGCTACTGGATCATTTTTCTGTTCTGGCTTGTATCTTATTATTTTCTATATATGTAATGCGTTTGATTCTGTGTTTGTTATGAAATATTTTTCGTCAGCTGCATCTTAATGATTAACTTGATACCGTTGCACTTCACTTTAATTTAAACTTTCAACTCACGATAAATATTATTTCTAACAAAACCGTTAATTTTCTTCATATTTTCATACCAAATATGCGCATTCAATCTTATTAATCTACAGGGAATATTTTAACATATACTTTGATATACTTTTTGTAAAAACATATATTTGTTCAGTTAACTAAAATTTGAACATCTTCACACACATTTAATGCCCGCTATCACCGAATATCAAATGGTAATTTGTTAGAATCTCCATCCTAGACTCATCGTATCATCATTGTATACGGATTTCTGCATCCTATACTACGTTTTCACTGCTCGGTTCATTTTAATTCGTTGCAAGCAGAAAAATCTTTCTATATAAGTATAATTAAGATCAATTCCTTAGCCTTAAGATCGACATTCTCAAACCAACCGCATTTGATCAGCCCAGTCGCACGTAAATGAGGCATGACGTGTGACCCTTTGAAAATAAATACAAATGATCGAATTTTCGTTAGCACACCAAAGTCTGGCAGCTGCTTCAAATATACTGTAATCACGCAATACACAGGTAACTCAGTGTTTAATTGAAATGCCACGGTCATTAACTGCATATTCGAACAATATGAAGCCTCCCTGCGTTTATTATTTATATCTATCTAGGCTTGAGCTATTTGCCATTAAATGTGCCCACATGTAGTCTGAGACTGTGCGGTAAGTTAACTAGCTTTAGATTTGTAATTTCACACAATTCACAAGAAATCTGGTGCATATAAATCGTACACATATCTTAAAAAATTCAAAACCATTCGATGCTCAATCGTTGTTTTCAATTGCAGAATATTTTTACATGAATATATCTACATTTGGTTATGTCTTTGAATTCAATTTGTAGGTTTTCTAATCAGTGCTCTTTCAACTTTGTAACGCGTGATATTTCTCACGGAACCTTCAAATATTGATATACAAGTGTACCACATATGTTAATGCATATTTTCATTATATTCGTGATTTAATCTGCTTTATTTTTGGGAAACGTGCATCATATTCTTAAGTGCAATGTATTGTTTTGGATGGTCCGAAAAAATCTGGCAGAGATTCCATATTCTCTGTGTTTGATAATAGAGAGACATTAGTAAGACGAAAACTTTTGAAATATGACAAGTTAATAGCTTACGCATTTTGACTTCGATTGACAAGTTAAGCAATAATCGTGTTGAGGGCAATCGATGATCCAGTGAAAAATAATAAAGACTTTCAAAAATCTATTTTCTTAATCGAAAAATAAAAAAATAAATTCCGTTCCAGCTCCCAACCCGATAAGGTAACAACCATAAAAGCTCGGGTAATTAACACCAACACTTTATTGATGAGACAAGGAAGGAAATCGGACAAACTCTTCATAACAGGCAGAAAATTATAATAGAAAATCTCGTATCTCGCTGTATCTTTTGGGTTAAATCAGAAATTTTCTAACGGAGAAACAGTACATCTTGGATGAATAATGACTGAAAGACTGTTTTCTGTTCAGCTGGTAAGCGAAAGAAATGTTGCCGCCTCCCGTTTGAATGTAACCTCATTCATTTGGATTGGTAAATAGCACTAAAAAACAACATTGTAAAAATATTTAGCCTTTATTCAGCTTAATTTACTGTGTTAATGCAAAATGTTCCAAAATTGAATGGGTTTTCACGCTGACTTACATGTTGCTGCTGTTCTGAAGCGGCGCGAGCCCCTTTTCTGTGGCTGCAACAGGAAATCAATAGGTGAATTTTGGAAGAACATGTCGACAGGAAATCATCGCGTGTTTGTCCTTTTTATCCTACTATGTTTCAGTCATTAACAAAATCAAAAACATACATGTAGAGTGTATGGCAGGTTTTTGGAAACGCTTTGCTTTTGAAATCGGTTCGTCATGCGTGCGAATGGTAACAATATTAAAGCGGAGTATGCTGTACAAACAAAGTTGAACTTCATAATACGGTCGGCACAGTTATCCATCATGCGGCAAGTCGAACTATTAAAATAGGCTGAATCGTCTTAATGCCTCATCTTGTCACGATTACTTAACGCTTATACCCTTCGTATACCCACACCGGCCTCGTATTGTTTGCGTTCATCACGCTAAGACGATTTGGCTCAATTGCCTTTCACTCTTTAAGAAAATGATAAATAAACTCTGACCTAGGGATACCACAATTGAATAAATTGACAAAATTCGTTTGAATTATGTGCTTCGGCTCAATCATTTTATTTTTACCAATTATACATTTTTAGCGCTTATGAAACATAATCCTACTACATTTACTCGAAGAGTTCAGCTGTATGTAGGTGGAATGTGGCGCAAGCGTTGGAAACGTGCTTAACAACCATACAATGCTTCCCTGTAAACGTTTCAGAAATTAATTAACATTATCAGTATGGAGTATAGAACTCGAAGTGGATATTTGTGTGTAAAAGACCACTTAGAGTTTTGAAAGGCTTTCTTAGATAGTAATACAATTGAATGGCGTGCTGTACCAAGAGTTCTCGTTTTATAAATAGAAAAAATAAAGTTGTTTCTGTAGTACTGTACTGTCTTTTGGATGATTAATCACTTAACCATAGCAATTTCGCCGAAACTTTCATTATGATATATCGCTTTCTAAACGCATCAACTTTCATTTAAAGAAAGTAAGTAGTAAACGGTACTGCGACAACAATTGAATGATCTTACAGTGAGTAACGAGGGATTCGGTATAATGTCTGGAGCAAAAGATCAACCCTTCGATTTCTTTGAAATTCCATTTTCTGAAATCGAAATTGACAAGTTCCTCATTTGTAAATGTTTCAAAGAATTTGAATAAATAAACGATGCGAACAATTAATTAGGTCATCAATAGAATTAATCAACACGGTTTCGCCTTCATCAATTTAAGGTTAATAAGACATTTTGATTTTTTTCTTGTCCTTATTGCCTAGATGGACAACGTTTACAACTCACACGTTGAGCATGTTGCAAAAATTCTATGAGTTCAAAAAGTACACTTCTAGCCACCACCTGCGAGAGATTCTGAGGGATAAATCAAGAAGTTTCTACAAACGTTTGTTACTGCATCAATGCGAGAACATTTTTCGTACTAAACTCACACTATTATTATCTCAAATCAAGAAAAAAATGCTAAGGCATTGTTTGTACGCTGATTATACTTATTTAATACTTCTGTTCTTTAATCAGAGTTAGGGTTCAGCTTTCGTTTATTTAGTAAATCAGAAACTCAGTACGCATACTTCAAGCACTTCTTGCGATCCAGTAACTTTTATTGCTTACAATTATTTGCAACACCGTTTTTCCATGCAGTGTTTTCCATACGACTTTGTGAGTAGAATGGTTAGTAACAAAAATCAAAATCTGTCATGAATTAAACGATTCGTTCAGTCTGATGACCAATCAGACAAAGTACATAGTTTATTACTTTAATAAATTTCACCACTTTGATGTTCACTGCACTACGCCATAGTCGAATCTGTGTGTAGTATAAGTTGTTGTTGGCCTCCTTCGCTCGATATAAAACATTAATATACATCATTGGCGTATGGTAGTTTCATGCTTCGCAGCCTTTAGATCACTAAACAGGGAGTTAGTTGCACGCCGGTGGTAATGACAACTATTTATCTCATTACAGAGGTTGCTATTCTATCTACGTAAATTATACCTCCCCTATTAAAACTGGTATTACAAAGGACTGATGTGCACCGGTGGCTCAGTAACGACTATTTATGTCTTAGGATTTTCCATTCATGGTAAGAAATATTTTCAACCAAAGTAATCAATAATAGCTTCCTTTGAACCAACAGTCAGCAAGGCGCAACCCCAAACTGTTGTTTGATCATTTCCTAGCTATGAGAAAACATCGAAAACTTTTCTAAGAAATCAATAAGACTGAGGAAGAAGTTGAATTTACTTTAAATAAATGAAATAAAAATAGTTCAGTCAATCAAAATTATAGTCTAACAACAACCCACCCGAGAGCTTTCTGGCATGTGTTACACTTGAGACATTCAGTGTGGTACACGCGATCAGTCAATATGAGGGAATTTTTCGGGTTGGTGTATTTCCCACATTCGAAACATCGTGTTCTACTTAGGGAGCTGGTCTTCTCCTACAAAAGAAGCGAAGTAAACGAGTAGAATATAAATTTTAACACTGGCTCATTCAATCGATTTCGTATGTATCAATGCACAGAAGACAGCCATCAATCACTAAGTATACGGAAAATTTACATGGATATATGCAGACGGATATCCACATAGCATCTTTGATGCTAATTGTTTGGCTTGCTAGCCTCGGACATTAGACTAATTGCAATCAATGAAATGAGAGATTTACGAAGTCAATAATCTTTCGGTTTGTCAAAGTCAAGACAAAAATTGAAAAAATCTGAATGCAACGAGCTTGAAGTTTTAAATAATTACTAGCGAAAAGCTTTATAGCACGATGAAACATACAGTGAGGATGTACTGTGTGAAATTAAATTGTATGCAATCTATTTTAGACTAAGTAAAATTGCTGCACAATCACTGATTCTACGTTAACAATAATCCGATAATTCCCGTTTGTTTTACATATCGATCATTTGAAAGTTGAGCACTAAATTATATTAATATAGTAAAACATATCCTCCTCTTGTTCGAATCTCTATATTCTCAGAATGTTTTTCGAGTAACACTACATTAACCAATTGTAGAATGTGAAAAATCATATATAGATTTATAAAATAGTAAGGAAGGATTTATCCGGTCGTTCGAAATTTGAATTTCCATAAACCGGCACCATTGAACTGAAAACTTGATCTGGTGAATGATAAATACTAATATTTCTTAAGTTTTGAGGTCTTCATGGCAATGAATTTCTAGGAATAAAGCCGTCATAACATAGGACATCTACGTATAGCAGTCTATGATAAAAGATTTAGAGGCGGGCACATTGATTCATTTGGCCTCCAAGTTCGTCTGCCCTAGCAAGTTTGAAACTATAATCGTTTCGGAAACGTGGATTGCAATTGATGAACAATCACATTTCGCTATTGCAAAACGGTTTCAATTAATTGAACACCAGACTTACAGACAACGGTGTAGGGGAGTGATTCATAGAATGGTTCTTGGAATCGAGACCATCAGCTACGTGGTGTTCATTCTGCGTGCAATCCAGAATAAAGTTTATAAGTTAAGCATTGCATACTTCGTTCAATATATTGAAAATGTTAAATGAATTTTACAGAGAATGTGTTAACTGACGAAATAAGTTGAATAAAATGACATTTATTTATGTGCGCTTGCTTTATTTAAAGCTAGAATGCATTTTCAAGCTAGTTAGTCACTACTCTAATGTCTAGTTCCTGAGACTTATTTGAGGCTCTGGTTAAATAAACTAGAGCCACGTAAAACGAAAATTAGATGCAGCACCTAAAGATTGGCATTTTTGCTATGATATGTTTTGATATTAGCATTCGCTTCGGAAGTAGTACATTTTGTTGTATCACAAGCATATTTTCAAAGAAACCTGAACAGAAAATTATATTCTAGTATTCCATTTAAAAAATTATTTCATAAATACACGAAAGTAAAGAAGGCTTAATAATCGAAAGTTAATCATTTACGGGATAAACGTAGGTCGATCAAATAAGGTGACCAGTGACCCTAAAGACGTGCAATTCCATAGTTTACTATTAAATAGCATGGTTAATGGAAAAATAATTTCAGCTTTGAAGTCACAAACCGGTACAATCATGTAAGCACTCAACAAATATGATGAGTAAGTAAGTTAAGTACATGAATATGGACAAAATAAGCACACCTACGAGCGTATCCATCCTAACCACCCAACGGCCAATTTCTCGACGTTTGCGCTTATCTGATAAGGACTGTATGATCAGGGTTCCAATAACTTGAACCTTCATATGTTCTCATTACAAAATAAGTCGTTTAGTGGCTAGCCTCATCCCTTCAACGTGCTAACAAACCCGTTTGTAGCAAACAAATTAGGCTTGCACAAGAAAGAATTTAACTTGTATTACAATTCGATTACCATGGGTAAATAATACCGGTTGTGTAATTGCAGTGAAATGTTTTGCATTCAAAATGGAGCTCCTTTCGATTTTCGACAACGATCTCTATTGTAGCACTTTTGTGGCCACAGCTACCTCTGTTAGATCTGAATTCACGGATCAATGAGGAATTAGCAGCCCTAACGATGTGTAAAGTTTATTTTTTGCTATCTACGTTATAAGATTAGATCTGATAATACCTAACATTTGCGCATAAGTTGGAAATTAATTAAAACATTGATGTATTTTTGAAAAAAGTTCTAAAAATCCTGTTCAATAGACATATACAATGAAAAGATTTGTAAAACCTTCACAGCAATTACGGAAGTTTAATCAATAGAAATCTACGGGAACAGATAACTGAAATGCTGCTCAGATCCTGCCATGCGCAAATATCTGGACATTTATCTGGCGTTTATACATTTGCTCCAAGTGGGAGTGGTACCAAACGTCTTGAAACTGGGAATATTAAAACCAATTTACAAAAGTAGTTGCTGTGGCAAGGTCTTGTATTGATGCATGTTACCTCAAAATTTTTATATCTTTCGACAGAGTAGACATTAATTCACACTTGAACAAGCTATCGAAACACTGTATTGCTAGGACACTATAGGAATGGATAAGAAACTGCCTTAGCAACAGCTTCATTAGAGTATGAGTGGATAGTCTTTTTCCAAGCAACTTTATGTCAATAGTGGTGTTCCACAAGGATCTTTGTTTGGGCAAATACTGTTCCTGATCTACATGAACGATTTACCAACACAAAACGACCAAAATCTCGAATCATGAATAATTATACTACAAAAAATTTCAAGATTTTTCCCGCTCAAACCCCTTGTTGTTGAACTATAAAATCGATTGATTTGTGAGAATCATTCTCTTGCACATTCCTCAGCAGCATCATCACGTAGCCAACTTAAAATCTAAATCTAATCTAATCTGAATACCATTTCTCTATATCCGAACATTCGATTGCGTACACTTACGTTTTCCTCAACGATTCTGTTTGCCTTAGCGTTATTGAATTCAACTTTGATGGTGGCTGTTGAATAGATGAATTGTAACAAAATATCAGTGAAATATTAGATCACAACAAGAAAGTGAGTCCACAATTTCTCAATTAATAGTGTTGACAAAAACATTTGCATATTTTATTGTGCTGCTAATTTTAGCACATGAAATTTCACGAATCAATATTGAACCTACATGTTTTAATGCTACTAGATTTTCTGTCTAGTCGTTAATGATGGAATTTTCACAGACCCGATATAAACCATGTAAATGCCCTATCGAATAATCTAAATGTTTCAAAAACCGTTACCTATATATCCACTTGAAAGCTGGGTGGAGGGTCTGACGCAAAAGTTTCAATCACCTGCTCCCATAATCCAGTTATGTATATAATTATCCATCTTAGAAAACGTTTATTAAACAAAATGAATTCAAAAATGCTCATTTGTATGCATTTCCACCACGCACGCACCCCACGACAGATTTCGTGCTTTTCAGGTAGGTGCAAATGAATCAGGATCCGCATGCGCTTGAATCAGTGTAATTGATTCAACTTTATCAATTAAGTTATGATTTACCTCCGATGAATTTTTAAGTTTCACAACTCTATGTGGCTCACGTGTGCTCGATTAAAGATTTATAGCTAATGTGACGAATGCTAAAGAGCATTAAACTATAAATTAATAAATAAAATTCAAACTTTAAATTACTGTGACGTATGTCCGTTGCATCTCCGAGAGCTATATCATAGAGCCGCCTGTCCGAGTCTGCCAGCCCTCTTGAGTTCCACTGCCTTGGCATGCAGGTGTTCCATCGAATGCTAAATGGCATGTGGCGGTACATCTACGGTTTCAAGGTCAGCACGGTAGTCTGTGTCCAAACCACGTTTATGTAACTCTGAGTCATTTATTAGAGACTAATGAGCCTTCATATTTTGGAAGATTCTTTATACGAAATTTCGTGTACTAAAATGCTAGTTTGAAGTTCCCTGGTACTCTGTCCTATGTGAACAACAGAGCATTGTTTGCACTTAATTCTACGAGCACATTTTTAGAGCTATTTTGGAGAAGCGAATTGTATTAGCGAAGATTTATAATAACGAGCTCTCGAACTATATGCAGAACACCACCCGCTGGCACAATACAAGAGCAGGATGCGCCCAAACAACTGGCGATGACAATCGCGAACCTGTAATTATTCGGGTTTCGTGAAGATTGCACGAGAAAGGTTCAAACGACAATATCAACGGTACAGGTGAAGATGGTCAAGATCAGCAGCTATGAACTTTGTCAAGTTTGGACGAACAAGCCCTGTGTTGTGTGGCTTGAAATCGCTTGACAAATCCCACCGAAGTGACAACCAGGATAGACATGTTTCAGGTCTTTGTTGTGGTGAGCCGGTTTGCCTAAATACAATAGGCTTGGGCTATGCGCTTTGTCTTTTGCGAAATACACGTATTTGACCAATCGGAATTCTCCTAGGTTTTAGGATTCCCAGGCGAACGCGATTAACTTTGAACAGGTTGACCTCAGGGATGAATCAAGGACAGAATCTTCAAGCGACTGTAAAGTGCCGGGGTGACGTGGTTGATTTTAGATCGATGACTCGAAATGTTTTGATAAGAGGCCAGAAAATCGATAGCTGTCACTCTATAACCAATAGCTTGAGATGTTTGCATAATACACTGTATGTCGGCCTATAATCCGAAGCAGATGTCAGCTTGAGGTGTTGTGTGCAAAAGGTTACCACTGCCGACCGAAAAATTCTACCATTTTTAATACAAAGAAATTTGAGTGCAATTGGTTAGAGCTGTTTCTGAGTAACATTTCACATCTGACACAGAAGATTGTTCAGACCAAGGGTGATTGTCAGGACAGAGAACTTGATTATGTAGTAGTCAACCAACCACCACTAATTTAACCTTACCGCTAAACAGCTTATAGAACGCCTTCACTGTGTCACGTCTTGTGGGAATTACCATGATCAGTTGTAGATTTTTCTACTAGTGTGTATCTACATCAATCTAATACAGGTGAACACGGTCAAGGTCAGTTGACACAGAGACCCATCAATTGGATTTATACAAAACGTTTTGGATAACCTTGGTCTATGAGCCTTTGCCTCGCTTGACGGTGCGCCTGTTTTCGTTGTCTTTCGTCGCTGCACAGGTGTTATATCTTATGGAAAATGGAACAAGCTCTGGACTGAAGACCGTTTTGAATGTGCGAACTGTATCGTAGTACAGAATCTGGGTTTTCGATAAACGAAAGTTTATTTTCAGTCTGACATTTTGTGCTTAACCGTCCAAAAAATGGTAAGGGTTAACTGTGCAACATTTCACTTCCTTTTTGACAGTAATGAATTGACATTTTACTTGACTTATTCCTGTGAATACTGTGGAGCATAGGGATGCAACAACGCCACGCCAGCGAACTCTGTCCTGGCTGCATATATCAAGATGAGTCCAGTCATTCGGGATCTTCGCTCAATACGTCTGATCTTTCCACGCTGCTTGTCTAACACTTTCCTTTTAACCTTGGATTCCGGTCTAGTGCTGCCTAGTGGACGTTATTCAGTGGTTTGCGGAGTGTGTGACCTACCACCCCATTTCTTTTCTTGATGTTCTGATAAAACTGGGGTTTGGTTGTTTACGCCATAGGTCTGTGTTTGAAATCTTCTCAGGCCACCTGATGTTAAGAAGGTGGCGCAAGCACTTGTTGACAAATGTTTGTATCTTGTTGGTGATGTTGTGGGTAACCCGCCATGTTTCGGACCCGTAGAGGAGGACTGCTTTTACGTTGGTGTTAAAGATGCGGACTTTGCTGCGCTGGGACAAGGCCTTAGATTTCCAGATGGGGCGCAGGGTGTTGAACGCTACCCTTGCTTTGCTGATTCGGCGCTTGACGTCGTCTTCTGTGCCACCATCAATGCTGACCACGCTTCCAAGGTAAACAAAGCGGTCAGTCTCCACCACGTTTTTCCCGTGTAGATGCAGTGGCTGCTGTAGTTGGTTGTTCAATCGCATCACCTCGGTTTTCTCTATGTTGATTTTCAGGCCCGTCTTCTCTGCTTCTTCTGCTAGGCGCGTTAGCTTAGACTGTGCATGCTGTTGCTTGTGAGACAGGAGGCCGATGTCATCCGCAAAGTCAAGGTCTTCGATATGTTTGGTGGGGGTCCACTGGATGCCGGTGTTGCTGCCATCTGTGGTTCTTCTCATAATCCAGTCTATGACGATCAACAAAATTATCGGCGAGAGCATGCAACCTTGCCTCACTCCAGTCTTCACTGGGAAGGGGTCTGTCAGCTTTCCGTTGTGGATGATCTGGCATGATGAGTCCTCATAGAGCTGTTGTATGTTGTTTATCAGCTTTTGCGGGATTCCGTCGTGTTGCATTAGCTTCCATATTGTCTCCCTGTCGACGCTGTCAAACGCTTTTTCGAAGTCGACGAAGATCGCGTACAAAGGAGACTGCCATTCGATGGATTGCTCGATGATAATACGCAGAGTGGCGATATGATCTATGCATGACCTATCTTGTCTAAACCCCGCCATGTTCTGTTTTAAGTTTCTTGTCTAACGCCTCTTTCAATCTCTCCAAGATGATTCTGGTCAGTACTTTGCTGGGGATGGACAGCAACATGATTCCTCGCCAGTTGCCGCATTGGGAAAGGTCGCCTTTCTTGGGGAGCTTTACCAAATGCCCAAGCTTCCAGTCAGCCGGAACTCTCTCCTGTTCCCATATCTTCACCAGTAAGGGGTGTAACATCTCCGCTGCCGCTGTCGCGTCTGCCTTTAAAGCTTCTGAGGGGATGCCATCAGGGCCTGGTGCCTTACCATTCTTCAGGGACTTGATGGCATTGATGATTTCTGCAATTGTTGGGGGGTTGATGTTAATGCATAGGGATTCTTTTGCTGGTGATATATCAGGAGATGTTTGCGGAGGTGGTCTGTTTAGAATTTCTTCAAAATGTTCCACCCATCTTTTCCTTTGCCCCTCCTCGTTTGTTATGGTTCTTCCATTTTTGTCCTTGACTGGTTTGCTCGGTTTGGAACTCTTCCCTGACAAGGCTCGGGTGATTTCATATACCCTCTTCATGTTATTCTGCTTTGCCGCTAACTCTGCCTCCTCTGTTAGGTTGTGTAAAAATTTCCTTTTGTCCTGTCTAGCACCCTTCTTCACTTCCCGGTTTGTCTCCCAATATTGTGCTTTGAGGTCTGCCTTCTGTTGCAGGTCACCGCATCTGCTAATTTCCATCTTCAGGTCCCTCCTCTTCTTAATCTTCTCCCAGGTACCCTTCGTCAGCCATTCCTTCTGTTCCCTCTCTTTCTTCCCCAGAACTTTAGTGCACGCATCCTGCCAGGTCTTTCGTATTCCTGCCCAGTGATTTCTATTGTTTCGTCGGCCAACTCCGACAGCGCCTCGAACCTATTCCTGACTTCACAGTTGAACTCTTCTGATTTCTTTTTGTCCATCAAGTACTGTGTGTTAAACTTGTGGTACGCTCTTCCTGACGGATCGTTGAAGGACTTCAGCTTGGTCCGCATTGTTGCAACCAGCAGGTGATGGTCGGAGGCTGCATCGGCGCCGCGCCTCACTCTGACGTCCAGCACACTACGCCTCCACTTTCTGTCTATGGTGAAGGGATCTATCTGATTTTCCGTCTTCCCATCGGGTGAAGTCCAAGTAGTCTTGTGGATCCTTTTGTGAGGGTAAATGGTGCCACCTATTACTAAGTCATTGAACGAACAAAAGTCTGTGAACAGCTCTCCGTTCTCGTTGCAGGTACCCACGCCGTGTCTGCCCATGATAAGTTCCCTGCCTGTGTTGTCATCACCGACCTTAGCGTTCAAGTCGCCCATGACGATCTTCATGTCTCTGCGCGGAGTCCGGTCTAAAAGGGCCTGTAAAGAGTTGTAAAAATCTTCCTTCTCCTCTTCTTGGGCTGTGTTTGTTGGCGCATAACACTGGATGATGGTGATCCTCCTTCCTTTGGAGTTGAACCTGGCTGCCATAAGTCTGGGTGAGACAGGTTCCCACGCCATTAGCGCTCTTGTAGCCTCTGGCGCTAACATTAATGCCACTCCTTGAGTGTGGCCATGATTCATATCTTCATGTCCGGAATAGATGATGGTTTCCCCTGAAGATAGTCTGTTCTGGCCGCTCCCATTCCATCGAGTTTCACATAGGCCCAGAACTTTGATGTTGTAACTTTCCATCTCTTTGGCTACCTGTGCTAATTTCCCGCTCTCATATAGGGTTCTGATGTTCCAGGTCCCTATCCTGGTCTTTGCCTTGGTCGTGAGAAGACTTATCGGCGAGTTGGCTTCACGAAGGCTTTCACCAGCACGCGTCATGAGCCCCACTGAAGAGGAGTCCTCCCGTCCAGGCAGCTTTTGTGCAGTTTTTGTTGTTGCAGTTTCTGTAGCAGCGTTGTATTTTACGGGGTGGGGTTGCTAGCCCCACGCCCAACCCTCCTCCTTTTTCACCCGGGCTTGGGACCGGCAGTTGGCCGTAATACGTGGGTCTAATTCATTTAATATTTGAGAATGCCTTTAACTGATCTCGCTTGATTGAAAACACGTGTGCATAAACATAGCGCAAAACAGTAGTATAGCTATTTTGGTTTTGTCCGCGTCTGTTTTTTTGGAACAGGTTACTGAGTTATTTTATTTTCTGAAGAAGTTCGAATTGAATTTTACAGGTTTCTTACCAACAACGCAAGTCGCACGTTTGAAATCAAGCTTTCGCGCTTACCGGTTAGCAAACCAATCGCTTTGGAAAAGTGACGCATCGTGCTACCATCTTTGTCATAATGAGATGAGACTTGTGCATGTATGAACTAGATAGACGCGACAAGTGGGATAGCCCAGGTGATTATCGATCGGCGGAAGCCGTTGAGCGCGAAAGTGGGATGGAGAAAGAAAAACCATTAGAGCGAGAAAACGGTTGAACGCATCCGGAACGGATTCACGGTAAGCTGTTGATCACATTCCCCGCACTTAGGAAGCAGATTCAGTTTTACCCGCTATTTTTTAGTCGCAAACGCTAGTATATGGCTCAAAAGATGCATAATCGGGAGAGAATTCCGACACATTCTTTTTTGACGGATATTCAGGATATTTTAAAATTTTGAACTTATGGATAAAATATCAATGTAATCTTGAAGAGCCGATTTCCAATGTGATGCGATGAAATTACAATATTTTTACGAAAATGTGGGAGCATACAAAATGTCGTGTCAACTGGGTTCGGTGGTAGGTATTATTCACAGCTTTTTGATGAGCACGTTTTCTTTCTAAAGCATAGATAAATAAGTGTTCGTCTTATGCTGTATATACGAGGCTATTGATCTGATTAGCTGTCTACAATTCTTTATATTGTACCTCAGGATTGCATTCATGTCGACTGTTTTCACTTACATTGAAGTTCTAACTTTTCTGTTGACATCTTGCGCTAAGCAGTCTCGAGATAGAAAAGGTCTGTGATATATGGATGACTTAACCGGTGACCACGATACTTAAACGAATATTAAACCGATTCAATCACGCCAAAATTAATTGTGTCAAGTTTAGTAAAGTCAAGTTATTGTACTTTAACTACTAATAGGATATGCCAATCAGGAGCGCTCTACATGGCTAACGCCAGAACAATTTTAAATAACAAAATTACATCTTATGTGAAACTTTGCCCATCTGAAATTTTACATTTCCATAATATGTCAGAAGCACCAAAGCCCGAATTGACGGATAAATCTATATTGATACTAGACACAATGAGATTCACATGATGTAGTCTACTCACCAAGCTGTGTGCCGATTTGCCTGTGATGCGCTGTGCAATATGGCACACCTTCATGAACGTTGTAGCGGGAAACGCTGGAAAAATTAGATACAATTTAAGACACATGAATGATTAAATGTTCTGAAAAATTCAATTGACCACCCACCTCAACACCTTTTGACAGGTGGCACATTTGAAACACGTTCGGTGATAGGTTCTTTTGAGAATGTTCAACTGTTCAGCCTGATAAACTTTTGTTCCACAACTGTAACACTTGACTATATCCTCTATCTCCTGTGGGGCTTGCTACGAAACAATTGGTGAGAAAAAAGATTAAGATCATTATGTTAATGTACGTCGTAGCCATATAGCCACATAGAGGTCTGTCACCAATATAATTTGTACATATTTCGGAATGGTATCATGGTTAACAACGAAAATGCTAACTGCGTTTTACCTAAAGCGTCCGTTCCGGCGTTAGACTTAGAAATTCGAAACTGCAAATACATAATATCTCTTAAACGCGGCTAATAAGACCTAGGGAATAATCCACTTTGTAATGCAGTTGCACCGGAACAAATCATCTGCTACTAGTTACTTTGTTATACCAGGTTGAACATGAATTTCTGAAAGTTTAGGTGCAGAATTTTTCAGGCATTCTGTAGATTTCATATCTCATGTAAATGACTCCACTCTCTCGGATCGTTTGTTGAAGCCCTTATGCTTAACCCCACCAACAATGCGCGTGTGCTCAAATGATTGAACAACACGTTGGTTTTACATATCTTATCCGATAATGACTCTAGGGATCAAGCTTTGCTTACCATTTCTCCACACTTCCATACGGATCCTGATCTGACTGCCTTTGGTGAGGGCAAAGTTTACGAAAACGATCACGGGTGGTATGTGTTTGTGATGGAAAAACGTTCAATTACGGTACGTATATTTTGCTCATTTATCTATAAAATTACGTTTTAGATTTAACGATGACATCTGTTATCAAAAACACTGGAAATATATTGACAATGCAGAATAGAACTGATAATACAGTTGAACAAATGCAGTGAATAATACCAATTCAATTTTCTCGATATATTCGAGGGATGACATTTTCGGAACTATGAAATTCTACCATTTAAATGCATAATGGACTTTTTAAGCTTGTAGCTCATCCATTTATAAGGTTCAATTTACGGTGCACCTTAAATCTTGTTTCCGACTCAAAGATTCATGCATCAAAACACATTCGGGTAAACAACAAACCAAACGGAGTTTCGCGATGCTCTCACACAAGATTACACCCAAATGCTTGTTTGAGGCTATTAACTTTCATTAGATCGAGATAGGGAGATTAAAACGATGGTTAGATTTTCAATTATTGAATTGAGTTTGTAGTTCATAACGTGTTAAAACGCTTTTAGAGGACCAATATGTTTAGACAAATATATTACATAACGTTCACCTAACCATGCTATGTAGTGGATTCGAGAAACAGTTGTGCCAGGTGATGAACTAGATGATACGAGAGACCAAGTATACTGAGACAGAGAACAGAACAACACAGGATGGCTATGAAATGACCAAGCCGAGACTCAGGACACAGGTTCACTGGTCCTAGAGCTGGACAGGGCCACTGTTTATATAGAGAACAGAAAAGGGTGTGCGACGTAAGCGGCAACGGTAAGACAGCGCATGTTCGGACAAGAATATTGAAGCGAAAGGTTACAATCAAAATACAATAAATCAAGGCATGCATCTGCACTGTTCGGATAAGGACATTACCGAAGTTGCACGTGTCTTGGGTGAGGTCGCAGCACCCAACAAACCCGTATGGAGGTTTTATTCAAACCGAGATTAATTGATGTATTTCTTTATGAGCGTTCATGCATAGCTTGATTTATTTAATAAATAAGCACCTAATTAGATTCAGGCTATTCTTAAACTTACTTAATTTGGTAGGTACCTAATACCAACGTAAACTAGTAGAGTAAAACACCCGCGGGATTATAGCCGGAATATATATTAGAAGCCTCATATCTTGCAACGTTTGCAATGGTCGTTCAATCAACAGGAGCACACACATTACCTTGGCACTCCGTCACTCACGACTAAACTGTAGAAGACAATGAACATGATTAAGTAGTAGTTAACCCACCACCACTTATTTGACCTTACCGCTAAACAGCCTATAGTACGCCTAGTGTGTGTCACGTCTCGTGGGAATGACCAGGATCAGTGGTCGCTATTCCAGCTAGTGTGTATCCACGTCATTCTGACACAAGTGAACACGGTCAAGGTCAGTTGACCTTAGCCCCGTTAGTTATGTACTTTTACGCATGTGGGCCGCTGTGTCAACCGACCTTGACCGTGTTCACTTGTTTCAGTTTGATTTGGATACACACTGTGAGGAAAATGGACCACTGATCCTGGTCGTTCCCACGAGACGTGACATACTGTAGGCGTAATATAGGCTGTTTAGCGGTAAGGTCAAATAAGTGGTGGTGGGTTGACGACTACTTAATCATGTTCCCTGTCCTGACTATCACCCTTGGTCTGACGAAGTTTCTGTGTCAGAAGTGAAACGTTACCCAAAAACTACTCTAACCGATTGCACTCAAATTTCTTTGCATTATGAATACACGATTGGTCCGAATCATATTTCAATCGATTGTAGAAGACAATGTTGCCATGCGAGTTTGTTTTACGGTGGAACAATCTAACGGAAATCTTATCATAACATGCCTAAGAGAAATTTTGATGCCTTTTTGGCCCTTAACCTGTGCAGCACAGAAAACTGTACTTCATGACCCCAAACTGTGCAAATGGAATCAATATTGCCCTTTGGATTTTTACTGATTCTTGAAGTGCTCAGTAGAGAACCAAAATCTCGTTATTGCTTGCTATGTTATTTACTGTTCCCATATTATTCTGTTTTTTGTACAGCTATATGCTTTTTGAACATTAAAAATGAATGGAATAGAAATGAAATTGAATTGAATATGTCCCTCAGTTAGGGAGAGATTGTGAAATCCACGACAAGCTTGGTTCCACAGTAATGCTGATGATCTAAAGTACGTATCCGTGGTTCTTGTAATCCAGAAACGTGTGCATGCTGTGTTACTTAATACCGAAAAATACTCTATACACTATAATGTATTCCATGGACTACAGACACCTTTCTTTAGTCTTCCAGCGAATAAGATTTAGTAGGCTACCACAATTGTAAAAACCGCAGTTCGAATAAGCAATCATTTAATCCAAAGAAGGATTGAACTATGGGCCCATGGCTAAATCCTTTCGGAATACCGCTTGTAGATTCCGTTCGATTCGATAGAAATTAGTGCATGCTTACATCAATATTGCTGGGGATGTGATACTTATATCAGGTCATTCGATGCCCCAATTTCAACTACGTTGTTGACAGACAACTTGAGTACACCCAATGCAACGTTAATCACCTCCTACCCGTTTCCACTCCAGTTGCCGATTACGCTTTAATTCACACCCCTAGATCTAATCGTCAACTGGTAACCTCTCCCCATTCTCGGAACACATAAAAAGCCATTCGGACAAAGTGTGTATTACGCGCATGACAAAGAACAACACATACGCATATAAATTAATCTGGTACCTTAAGGCTATCTCTTTCGGTTGTCACTTCAATCAGATCTATCGGCGCTTTGTTGTCAACCAGTTTCGTTCAGGCCCTCAACACGTTGAACTCGTTAGACTGGCCTTATCAAAAGTCAGTATTATTCAATAGCGTTTGACGCTCTCCATCTACCTTTGATTCAAAGCATCTTTATGCCATTCTTCCGAAATCCGACTACATGCAGCTCGCCATTTTGCTGTCAATATTTCCGGTACTTGAAGCTCATGTGATTTACCTGAGTCTAGTTTCATGTATACCTTCCGAGAGCTCATGTTTGCTGCCTCTGTGATGTCTTGGCTGCAGATACATTTATCCCTGAAATCAGACTGTCTCCAATCAATAACTTGTTTTCCCACGGTTTTGAGAGTAAATAAAATCACGTCTGTGATCTTTCGTGATTTCAATGCAACCTTCATAACATTGATCCATTTCACCGAAAGTTATCCCAACTCTTGAGTAATTTATTTGAGCATGAATGTTGTTTCAGATATATTATCTAGTCAAATAGATGGAAGACCAAAAAACGAATGGGTTACATATTTGTGTATAACACATTTAAGCAGCCTAGGATTCATCTCGCATGTATACGGTAACTTGTTCATGTCAAATTTAGCGTCATTCACAGCCAATACGTACTTAATGTTTGCTGAAAGTTTGCTTTAGGGTATGCGTTATTGTACCGGCTCTGTGGCTCTAAATGCATTTTCCAACGAAAATGATATAAGATGGATGAAAAGAAAGTTGAGTGCAATCGGTTAGAGCAGTTTTTTGGTAACTTTTCACTTCTCATGCAGAAGCTTCGTCAGACCAAAGGTGATAGGACAAGGGAATATGAATAACTTTCATTAAACCCACCACCACTGATTTGATGTAACCGATAAACAGCCTATAATGAGCATAGGGTGTATCACGTCACTTAGGCATGACCAGGATCAGTGATCGATTTGCGTAATACGTTATGTACATCAATCCACCACAAGTGCACACGGTCAAGGTCAGTTAACAATGGGACTACAGATGCGAATGAAAAAAATCCATTTTAAATATGCTTTACTTAATGTCACTTACACCTTTTCGCCTTGACTGACTGTTGTCAGGACAAGTGGGTTTTGATGTTTCGTTCAAATTGTTGCTTTGAACAGATGTGCGTTTTGAACCTGATAAATTTACACAAAATAAATTAAATTAGACACAGCCAAGAACAAAGACCTTATTCATTTAATCAAATTTATACCCAAAATTAATATTTTGTACCGAATATTGCACTGGAATGTGAGTATTAACATGGCTCTACATTCTGATGTAGTTTTGATTGTCTTATCTTCGAGCCAAACATATTTCAATTCTTTTAAAAAGTACAATAATAGTTCAATGATGAGCATTGTAGGTTATATCATTTATCCATTTATTTACGTACACGAGTTACTCTGCACTATCAAACAAATTACTTCATGCTAAATAGCTATTTTGAATGTGCAAAGTGCATTAGCAATGAGCGCTAATCACGAGCTTTCGACTGAATTGCAGAACTCTACCCTCCAACACAACACAAGAGCATGAATCGCTGAAAATACCGACAACGACAATCGCGAACTCATAATATTTCGGGTTTTGGATTGATTGCATAAAAACGGCTTGAGCGACAACATCTTCGGGAGCATGGAAAGATGGACAACGTCAGCCGCAACCGAACGATATATAAGTCGTCAAATTCGGTAATACATGCCCTGCGCGGCGAGGGATTGAAGTGTACCGGTTTGGCACGAAATCGACTTATAAATCAGATCGGAGTGACAACCGGGACAGACATGTTAGATGATCAGCGTGGTGGTTGTTTGTTTTGTCTATATAAGATAGGCGTGTGTTTTGTTATTTATCTTGTGCGTAATAAACGCCGTTGACTAATCGGCTCCTCTTGTGTTTTGGGATTGGTGGGTGAACGCGTTTAGCGTTGGACAGGCTGACCTCAGGGATAAATCGAGACGCAATCGATGTGCGTGCGTGCAACTTGGGGGATAACGTGATAATTGTTGGACAGATGAAACGGAAATGTGATGATTGGCCAGATGTTTGCCACCTGCCAATTGTTGACCCGAAATGACCTGACGCAATCATTTCCGGCTTCTCTACTAGCCCCCCCCCTACACCAAGGTCAACAATCACCATATTTTTGCCAAAACACCGAATCTTTCGAGCAGAAGAATGATGTTACGATATTTTGTAAGCTTATACGCCACGACAAATGTGTCAATCTCTGTGTGAAGAGGGTGAGGGCTGAAACGTAATCTGCACCCAATAATCAGCACAAGCAAAACTAACTATTTGAACATCAAGGTGACTAACTGTATAAACGTTCATGTGGTGTTAAGGTATAGTTCCATTGCGTTTTCATCTAAGGTGACCTCTAAACGTTACCAAACAAATATTTATAACTTCCCATTAGAGTTCTTACAATTTATAGCGTTTACAACGGATTCGAAATGCGCATTCCACAGGACGCAGGAATCCATAGTTTATATTTTCTGGTGGGAATTATTATTATTGTTTATTTTCATTATTAATATTTAAACTTCAGACATGTCAACGATAATAGTCCAATCACTTCCAGGTTCGTAATGCTACAACACTTTCAAATTATTCATTCAATATGCTCTAGTCGATACACTAATAAGGTGACACTAGGCACGCATACGCCGGTAAAAATTACGCGGAGATAATGAAGTGTTTGCGAAACTTCCTGAAGTTACCGCTGTCCTGTTAGGAAGATTGAATTTTAGGGAGGATGCGGTTTTGGGGAAAGCTGGAGATTGGTAACAGAAACCATCCCCAGCCTAATTTGGATTATTATCATGTATATGAACGAATCCGTATTATTTTGATTGTCGCAAAAGTGACTTGTAAAAATGTACGTCTTCCACGTTTGGACGAACATTGAATTTTCCCTCTTTCGATTGTCTCCAAGTCAGTAGTAATAAAAGCAGAATTTAAAAATTGCTCTCATTAATTGAATCGGATTTGCGAACCACGATTAGTATCAACAAGCAGGATCGAATGAGTAAATCGGGAATTATATCAAAAAATATGATACTAGGTAAATGAAAATACTTGTAAATATTACTCACTACGGTTGTGAATCATGGCACGAAAATGGGTATCGCAATAAGGTATGCCATCATGTGTTGCGTAGCTGTCAACGCTGTGAAAGATTTAAAAGAAATTTTCCAATTAAACTGAATAGATTATTGAAGACAAAATGTCAATGACGCGTACAACACACACCATTAATACTGTGCACACCTATTAAAACTACTCGATCCATACACGTCATGTTTTTGATAATTGATCCGAGAAAATATTTCAATATTACCAAATAATTATTCGCATAACTCACTCGAGCAAATTTTGACAGGTTTTACATCTGAAACACGTACGATGGAATGTTCGATTCTTCACTTTAACCTCGGCTCCTTGCAGGATACGTCTAGAGCAGACACAACAAACGCTGGTACGCCTCGTTTCGAACTGAACTTTGACAAAATTGAAGTAGTCAATAGCCCCAACTTATAGTTATTTTAAACGTAATTCAAAGTCAAATTAATTCAAAGTGTTAATGGTCTAAAAAGCAAATACTTCACAGTAACCATAGATTAAATATTTAGGGAATGCATAAATACAACAAAGATGTTTTTCAATATAAAAAGTTTGCTTATGTATTGAAGATTGAAGATTCAAGAATATATGGTCACAAAAAGCACATAGCGAGGTTTGAAGTAGTCAACATATAGTTGTCTAGTTCTGCCTTGAACACTTTGAGGCTTCATGCAGAAATGATTTGTGGGGGCAGAGAGTTCCATATAAAGCAAACTCGGACAGCCAAGAAGAAATTTCGACAATTTGTTCTTAAGTGTTGAACTTGGAGCCATGAGATCTGCAACCACGTGCTTATGACCGATGAAACAGATGTTTAAGTGGGTGATGCACTGTATGAAAAAGTTTGAACAGCAGGATGAAATCACTCCAGAAAGAGCTGTACGAAAAGTCGAATAGGTTCAGAGTTGCAATCCTCTTCTCGTATGGCCTGTTTTATAGTCCGGTATCGATTTTTCTAGGGAGGTGGTATACCTATGTTAGCAAAGCCATGCCCTCTTGTAACCATTGGAACCTTGCTTGAACAGCGTACTCCATTGTTGGCCGGATATGGGTGTTATCACTTAGTACCTGCGGAATTTGGCCTTTGTGTGGAGTCTTTAACAGCTATTTCAATTAAATCTGGAGATGTCACACAGTAGCTTGAGTTCAGCACTTTAAAGAAGATAGTTTCACACATTGGACTTCTTGTTGACGGTTGTGAAGTTTCAAAAAAATAATAAAATATTTTTTGTTAGTTATTTTATTTCATGCCATTAAACGAGATGCACAATTTAGCGCTCACCTCTAAGTCGTCACGCACTGGCAAAACATCCGAACGTTGTCTGAACTGTTAAATACAACAAGACATTCCATGATCAAAGTAGTTTGTGATATAGCATACTATTTTATTTCGCAGGCTCGTTTGTAATCAACACTCGATCTTGATAAAGTATAATGAGGATATTCGCATGAGTTTTTGGAGTGTCTATTACCATATCGCAATTTAAAATACATGCTGAGATTACCGGTGATTAATCTACGCTAGGAAATAAATGGATTGCAGTTTAGTACTATTCATGAAACGATAAAATCAATTACGTAGAATATAGATAATATTTCACAGCTAGATTCCACATAGTTAAATAAAAAAACGTATTTAAAACGGTTGGTTATTATTAGATATTTTTACCAATCCCTGTCAAACGTTTCCATGCATTTTCAACTGCTAGAAAATTATCGAATGATCTTAAACCTCGATTGTATAGTCGTTGTCATTTTCAGAGCGAACTTTGATCCAACAAGTATTTTATTGAAATTATTTTTAAATGATGTGTATTGTTTTCAATGTCCACACAACGATTATTGGCATACAAGCGCGACTTGTTTACCATTCCTCCACTGTTTCAAGCGCATGCGGATCCTGATCTTTCTGTCCCTACATGATGAGTGTATACTGCACGAAACCGGTCTTGGGGTGTGTATGATTATTCCTCACGTTACGCCGTTTCCACAGTGTCCAATATGAACCAGCGCTAAACTTCTTTCAGAAATGCAAGACATCCGATGTATCGGGTTCAGTTCTAGAGATTTCTGATTTCATGACAGTATTTGCTACATTCTTCCCTATACGAACGTTGTAACCAATAAATGGTCCGGGTTTTGTTGTTGGTGTTTTCGAAACTGATCACAAAATGCACTTAATTAAAAACTTTCTCCTACATTCAACTGTTTGATTTGCCAGCAATTAGTGATCGGTGACCTTTTCGAGATCCATTGATAATGTTCTCCATGGTAATTTTCAGTTGATAGAATTTGTCTCAACCAGATTTATCAAGGTTAAATGCGTTTTAAACTACACATCTCTACGAGCATAACCAAGTGCCTATGAACATAAATTTTATAATAAAGTCCGTCAAACCAAAAGCTAAATAAATTAGAAATCAACAAAAGAGCAAAGCTGTTCCAATGATTTATAGGATGAACTAATTTTCATGAATTCACAAATAGCACACCTTGGTACCTTTTATTATTTTGTACGATTGGATTAAAAATTTCGTCCATTTACGGTCTATTCACATTTTTACAGCATGAATGCTAGCATGAAAATTCACTAAGCTCATGTTTGTTTTCCAAATTTATTCCACTTTTATGCCAACTGTTATATAGGGTTCGTACAACGAACCAGGATGTTCAGACACAGAATCACAAAGTGAATCTTGATCTTACTGTCTCCATCTGACGACGGCATACAGCCAGAAACCGGTAGTGGTGTGTAAGGGATGGGGATGTGAGCAACACATTA
>JACCGJ010011301.1:0-18007 GCA_013407085.1 Atriophallophorus winterbourni | reverse complement strand
TTGCATTCACTTGACCAATCTAAGCGGCCACGGAAGTGTAGATCCATCTTTGGGCGCTGAGTTTGGTCGGATGATATGCTATGGTATGAGCACAAGCCTGGTCCAGGCAAAAGTGCCGCCCATTCATATCCTGGCACGTGGGCTATCTTACTGTCGGTGCCCGGCCTATACAATATGAGAAAGTAAAAGACCAGGAAATGCTAGTGAGCGATCCAGCGTGTTTCCGCATGCAGGCTCACACCCAATGGGCCAATCAATTTATCACGGTGTTAGCCCGCCACAGCACAGAAGTACTGTACTATTGCACACCGTGCACTGTTTGTTAGATAACCCGACAACCTCACCCTCGATAATTGCTACACACCCTCCCTCGCTTACAAAACTTTTTTTGTTAAAGATGGTTCTCTGATGTTCTCAAATTGTTGCAATATCATGTGTTTTAAAAAAAATCATCAAACTTTCACCGTATCGATATTCCTTAACCTGTTGTCATCTGGGTTGTTGAAATTCGATTGACTGACTCATTGTGATGACGAAGGATGTACAGGAAATTTTAACCCAGCCTTTTGCATAAATTATTAAGTCAAACTCTCAAAAACTGATCTGAAAAACTGCCGAATTGCAAACTCTTAAAATCCTTTGAGAAACTTTCTCGCTATCTGCATTGAAATAACCCGATGTTGAATTACAGATTCATCACATTGACCTTGAGAAAATTGGGTTAAGTATTCAGTCTGAATGAGGTTTGAATACCCAAATCAGATGACTGCACATTCGTCCTGTTTTCGAATTTCACATACTACTTACTTGTCGATTCGGACATCTATAATCGGTTTGTTGTATGATACATAATAAACAGTGGTTCCCAATTACAAAATTGTTTAACACTTTACTGAGGGATTGGAGACAGATATCAAAGCATGATGAATATACAACAAGACTCCACCTTAGTGCAATCGAGAGTTCATGGATCTACCATGATCTACGCTGCCAGTGGATCACCCATTCAAATTTACGCCAAACAGGTTTCTGCAGGGTCAGAACCACCAATGTTCTAAATGAACTGTCGGCCATGATATTCCCGTAGTCAATGCCCACGGCACAACAGTCAGAAACATGTCTCTGATCTCACCACCTACATCTCAGTCTCAACCTGGCTTCGATAGAAAACACCGACGATCGAAATCCTCAGGCTAAACAAACTGACCAATCGATTACGAAAATCCAGCCTTGAAGACTAAACCACCAATCGGAGACTATCGGATAACTGCAAAGCGCTGCTTGTCACAGTTGGATCCTGTAATATGGAATGCTATGCAATACATGCTGACGGGGTGAACTGCCACAATGGTTCATTGTTTTATCTTCGAAAAAACCATTTGCTACACACTTGTATCGATTCAAACAAACAAAAATTTCCCGAAAATCGGTAAACCCACCCTGCCATTTGTTCACTGCCCCAGTTGTCCAAGCTTTGCAAGTAGCTCACAGATTCTTTAGATAGCACCGAATTGGTCACGATACTTGCCTCCGCACTG
This sequence comes from Atriophallophorus winterbourni, assembly GCA_013407085.1. Lineage (NCBI taxonomy): Eukaryota > Metazoa > Platyhelminthes > Trematoda > Plagiorchiida > Microphallidae > Atriophallophorus > Atriophallophorus winterbourni. The sequence goes on along the minus strand of JACCGJ010011301.1, from coordinate 16,469 downwards.
CATCTGCAAATTAAAGATTAATAAATAATCAATACAATTTGAAAATTATATCATATTCAATAAAGGAATATCGATTTTTAAAGTAAATTGGAAATGAAATGTTGGAGTAATTGGAAGAAAATGCTATTTAAATTACGGTGTAAATCATGAATAAGTGGACCGTTTCAGGAATTGCACGTGTTATCAAATATGCCTTAAATTTCGACATGAATTATTCCAGGGTTGGCGAGGGTTCAACTCTGAGGTCATGGTCAGTCGCATGACATTCGGATACGCCCCAGATGTTGCACGCTCAGTCGGTTGTTCTCATACACAGCTTTTCGAAAAGCATTTTGTCCCAAGAAGGACGAAGATACAGTGATGGGTGGTTTCAGCATTTAAACATTTTCTCAGAATTCCAGCAAACACGTATCTAGGCAGGAGTTCAAGTGGGGTTCGCCGAGCTTGCTTAGTTGTCGTTGCACTTCTGAGTAACATAATCAGCAAACCTTCTTTCGAAGTGTCTCGTAGTTAGAATTCTTTGGTTCTCATACGTTTTGTCTGACCGTTCACCATCGTTTATGCAGGTCAGTTGAGTTCATGTTGTGCCTTCGATGTTACCGGCTTCTCATTGGTCAATATGTTGCAGCCAATTGAAGATGCTGGTTAATTGAATCTGTTGTTGAGTGCCACGCTTCAAGGAATTCTCACGCCCGTCAGTCATTTCCTGTGATTATTATTTTCTTGTGGTCCCAGTCGAACTGATGTCCGAATTGATCGATATGTATTGAGATGAGTTAATTCCGGTCATGTCATGATGTTCATGGAGTCTGCTGCTCAACTTTCGACATCTTTCTAGACTTCTGAATGCACCGGTTGTGCTTGAATGTTGAATTTTTTCAAAAAAGATTTCCCAAGTTTGAGCTGAGACGACCTACATTTGAGAGTAGATTATTTGTTAAGATCGTTCCAACAAGAACACAGTCTTGATAAGTGTGTCTGTAGACCGGCTCAGTTAGATTATATGTCTGTTACTGTGGACCTGTCTGCAGACAATTCGGATAAGTCAGTAAACTTTTCTGGATAGAAATCAATTGTGCTATCATTGTGTTACTGCGTGAGTTGGAAATTAGAGTAAAAAAATAGTCGTCTGCTTTGTCGGAGGAACGATAACCTAGAAAACACTACAGTTTTGATTTTATTCGAAGATACACACATAAAACATACGTTCATTTCAAATGTGAAATTAATTTGTGTAACACATTAAACGGTCGCTGAAATGGTTGTGAGTAGTACATTATCCTCGAAATTTAAATATTCAACCATGACTCACTGTAATTCAACCACATTACTCTGCACTTGTCCGTTCGCATTTTTGGCAATACAAAAGTAGGATCCGTTGTCTTCGGGGTAACAGTACAAGATGTCCAAAATCGCAAACCCACGATCCAGAACGGCGTTGAATCGACATCCTGTCAGTGATCGATATACAAAGGTTATGTGTCATCGATTTTTCGAAATTGATGGATTATTTAAACTACGTGTGCGATCGATTAATGATGTGTGTTAATAATTCGTTCGTTTAAATATTGGCCGGTTCAAAATAACTGTTTTAATGTTAATGAACAAAAGACGTTCTAAAAGCAAAATGTTATTCATATGGAATTGCTTTAGCCTTGGGAAATATTTTCCATCGTCATAGGAACATTTTTGAAGGTTTTTATTAAAACAGCTTTTGCTAATCAAAACTTGAAAATAAAAATTGCCGCGTCTCGAAAGATTTCTGTGAAGAAATATTTTGGAAAATACTATATATATTCTATATATGTTGTTGGCCTTATTCGGTCGATGTCGACCACGAATGTCCATCACAATCGCATGAATTTTCAAGTTCGACGGCTTTTCGAATGACTAAACAGTCCGATTGGGGAGGAACAATCTCGCACGCAGAGCTTGCAACGATGATCCGAACTCGTTTGTAGGGCGTCCGTTGCACGCCGGCGGCGTAATCTGCGTTCAGCAGGCAAGAGCTCTATATGCTCCTCCCCAGCTTGCAGACGACGCTTTACACGAGGCCTCCAATGTGAGCGGTCAAGAGCAAGTTCTTCTTAACTCGCCGGGTCAATGCCAAGAGGTTTCGTATCTCTTTTGCATACGTCTTTGTAGCGCAAGTGCAGTCTGCCCAATGGTTGACTTCCTAATCTTGTGACTGAGATAATTGTTTTTAGTTAGCAGCGAAATTCGGGATAGCTCTCTTATTGTCTTCAAGTTTTGATTTGAATATAGTTAGGAGTGTGGTATTTCTAACATGCAAACATGACCGCGGATGTTGCCAGATGTGGCTTTCAAGTATAAATTTGTGTGGTCATGTAAGCCTTATCTAAAATTCGCTTACAGGTTTAAACTTTTGTTACCATCTTTCCACTGTTTCAAGCGCATGCGGATCTTGATCCAACTGTCCGTATCTGGTGAGTACAAACCCCACAAAACCGGTCGTGTGTGTGATGGAAATGCATGCAAATTTTGTTTCGCATGTTTTTTTGTTTAGCAATATGATTATTTCTAAATGTGTTTCATGCTGATTCAAATGTCACCCTTCGAACGCTTCGAACGCATCCTTCATGTGCACGCGTGCGTGCGTGCGCACTTTTATTGATTTCACATGATGACTCCTATCGACTGGCCTTTTAAAACGGGATACTTTATCGGCGGTGTGACGTTTACGTGGAGTGTGTTTTATGCTCGCAGTTGCTGTTTATTATCCCAAAGTTAGTGTTGTTATTTTATTCAAAAAATCAATAAACGGTTCTCCGATACTGGAAAGAAAGAACACTGTACGCAATCGGCGAGTGCTGTTTTTGGGTAACGTTCCACGTTCGACAGCGACGAACATAAATATGGCAAATCTGATGTAGACAATTCTGAAGTGTTAAAACGCTTTTGAGCTGATTCGGTCGAAATCATAAAGGCAGGTCGAACTGCTATCAATAAGGTGGCTGAGGCAATCTGACGGTCAACACTGATGCGAAACTAAGTAGCCATTAATTACTTCATACTCAATAGTTGATTAAACTTTTGTTTTTTTAGACGGCATGTAAGATCTTAATTCACTTACACACTTCAACCGGTTTCTGACTGTTTGCCTTCATCAAGTCGAGACAGCAAGTTGAGGTTCATTGAGTGTTGTAACAGTAGAGAAACATTTAACCTAAATGAGGATGTTAACTGAACGCCATTAGTTGGGCACTTTTATACATGTGAGTCGCCCTGACCTTGATAGTAGTACGCCGATCGACCACTAATCCTGGTCATGCCTACTTGACTTGACACCCGCTAGGTTTACCATAGAGGCTGCTAAAAGGTAAGGTCAAATCAGTTGTGGTGGGTTGACTGCTACTTAGTCATGTTCCCTGTTATGACTACCGCGTCAGAAGTGAAACGTTTTCAAAATCTTTTCTAACGATTGCACACAAATTTCTTTAATTTATGAATACACGATCGGTGCCCTGAGGAATAATCTAGAGCAGAGACTCGTGGACGTTTAGTTGGTGCACACCACCTCTATCTGGCAACTCCCTGCTGCCTTGCACTTAGTTGTGCAAGGGGTAGAGAAGCTGACTCGAATAAACGCCGAGTGGTTCTGGGGACGCCTCTTTGTACCCGATTTCCCAAGACTCTTCATTAAACCCGACTCATCCTCCAGGAGGATATAGTCGCACAAAAGTAAAGTAAGTAAACATAATCGATTCAATTCTTGGTTCTCCGTCACGTGTTTAGAAAGCGAGTATAATTTTAATTATTTCGATATATATGCTATATTTAAAAATGTGAGACCAAGTTCGATCTTAACCAATCATCCATTAATGGTTCACGCGTGATTAAAACTCACCCATGCTAACTGGCTTCCCGTCTTTATACCACTCCACGGTCAAGCTAGAATCGTTAGCCGGTTCGATAATAGTCTCAAAGTGTGCCGGTGCTAACTCGCGAATACCGATTTGTGGTGCGATGGGTTTGACAAACTGCGGAGGTCCAACAGGACGAGGTTCATCTCGATATCGATTGCTTCGAGCCAGTCCGTTTTGTAACATTTGATTCTCCATCGCAGCCAAGTTGGCAACCATCGATTCTTCCGGCAGCTGTGTTTCAGTGACCACGGCTTCCTCGGGAATTACGCTGTGGGAAAAATCGAAAAAATATCGATCGGATGTTTGAATTCGATTTGTGGGAAGCGAGAGGAAAACACGAAAAAAACTCACCTCAATCGACATCCAGTGGATTGATCTTGCCCGCAACAATTGTTGGCAACGCATGAATATTCACCGTTGTCTTCTTCGTTTGTATAAATGAATTCCAAGATCGCATGGCCACGATCGAAAATTGTACTAAACCGTGAGGCTGAAACAAAATTTTATTGATTATTTCAGGTGATATCAATACGTGTTATAAGGTGTAATTTATCAATATTAAAAACACGGGGTTATGGCGTAAGGCTCAATTATGACTACACATTTGAGTACAGATATCGGAAAGTGAAGACCTCTGTCCCGTAAATCAAATTCAGATGTAGCAAAGTGTCATATAACGTGCACATTACAGCCGATTGACATTAAATTTCTCTCTATCAGAAAGGATATTAACTTCCCTTCCCCAGCTTGAAGATGATAAGTATCACTATGCCATAAAAAGAGTGGTTAAGAGAGAGTTCTCCCTACCGCGTGAGGATAACTCCAAGAGTCTTAACTCACACGAAAACGGGCTTACTGAATTTTACTAATGTTGAAGTGCTTTCAAAAGCTGGTCTACATAGCATGTTCACTCTATTGCGACAGCGTCGCCTGCGCTGGCTTGGTCATGTCTACAAAATGGAAAATGGTCATATTCCAAAAGATCGACTCTATGGTGCGTTGCGATTAGGAAGCCGACCATTATGCAGACCGCACTTGCGGTACAAAGACGTTTGCAAAAGAGATATGAAAGCACTTGGCATTGACCCCGCGAGTTGGGAAGAACTTGCTCTCGACCGCTCACATTGCAGGCATTGTGTAAAGCGTCGTCTGCAAGCTGGGGAGGAACAGATACAGCTCTTGGCTGCTGAAAGCAGATCACGCCGCCGGCAAGCAATTGATGCTAATCGAACAACTACTGTCTATCGTTGCAAGCACTGCGGAAGAGATTGCTCCTCCCAAATCAGACAGTCATTCCAAAAGCTGTAGAACATGGAAATTTATGCGATTGTGATGTACATCCATGGTCGACATCGACCGAAGGAGGCCAACAACAACAACTGTTTCAGTGCATGTGTATACCGATCTTATTCTCGATACCTGATTAGTGAAAACAGCATGAAAACGGGCGTGGAGTGTGTGTGTGTCCGAAATGCATGCCAATGGATATGTTTTAATCTCTATTCGAGCACTAAAACCCCATTTTCAAAAGACTGAGGTATCTGCTTGAGCCTTTGGGTATCGTATAAGCCCGGAGATGCAGAGATCTACCTCGACATTATGATCATAATGGTATATCGCGCAAGAAATATTATTGAATACTTGCAGCGAGATTGTTGGCCACAGTTATTTGTCAAACTGGGTAATCGTAGCCTAATCTCGGTTTAGTTGTCCTGATGGATGCGCTGATAGTGACAACATAGAGAAGCACTTAAATAAATGTTTACGAATGCAATAAAACATGGCTTCGGGATATGTGTAACCTATATTTCCTGGTGGTGTCTTGACCAATGTACCGTCACTTTTGATTGTTGCGTTATACTTACTTTCTAGGTTGTGCTGTCTCCGTACAGTAGCGACTTCTACCATCTTGCCTGCGACCGAAATTCTCAGAGCTTTCCACGCCATGGGCGTGGAAGGGAAGAATAACTCTTATTTGATGGTTACGAATTTACTCCTAGCAACTGTTATCTATTCACCATCTAGAATGTCGTGAACAAAAGAATATTGGGTACAACTTTCGTAATTTTTGTAGTATATATTGTTTCACGGGGATGAGATGCAATCCAGCTCTCGACTCTAATTCTATTTCATTTGTGCTTCCGAACGGAAGAATGCTAGAGATTATCTTGACGCAGCGGTATCGACATGATGTGAGGTTGGCCTCCTTCGTTCGATGTCTACTATGGATGCACATCAAAATCGCATGAATTTTCATGTTCTACAGCTATTTGAATGACTAAGCAGTCCGACTCGGAAGGAACAATCTCTTCGCAGCGCTTGCAACGATAAGCAGAACTCGGTTGTAGGGCGTCAGTTAGACGCCGGCGGCGTGATCTGCGTTCAGCATCCAAGAGCTGTATCTGCTCCTCTCTAGCTTGAAGACGACGCTTTACACAATGCCTCAAATGTGAGTGATTAAAAACAAGATCTTCCCTACTGGTCGGGTCAAATAAAATAGCTTTCATATCTCTTTTGCAAATATCTTTGTACCGCAAGTACGGTACTTCCTAATTGCAACTCACCATAGAGTAGATCTTTCGGAATACGACCATTTTCCATTCTGTAGACATGACCAAGCCACCGCAGGCAGCGCTGACGTAATAGGGTGAACATGCTCTGTATACCAGCTTTTAAAAGCACTTCAGCGTTAGTCACTCTGTGCATCCACGATATGTTCAAGATACAACAGATACTTCGTAGATGGAAAGCATTCAGCTTCCGTTCGTGTCTTGCGTGGGTGGTCCAGGTTTCACTGCCGTACAGTAAAGCATTTAGTACGCACGCGCTGTATACCATCATCTTTATCTTTATAGTCAACTTGCGGTTACCCCAAACACGAGAGTTCAATCGGGACAAAATGACAGCTGCGGTGTCGACAAATATGGGACAAATATGTGTTCAGCTCAGTAACTACTACTGAATGCGAATAATATGACCTCGAAAATGACATTTTAACCCAGTAGGAGCTGGAAACTGATGAAATTACATAAGCAAGCAAGATCGTTAACATTACTAACGCTCGACACTTCATTTATACGATTTCTCAACAGTTATAACATTTTATAAGATTTGATGTCACAAATTGTTTCAGACTATTTAAACAACACAGCAGAGAAACAAAATATCTTAGGAATCATCGAACATTCAAAATGCGGATATTATTTAGGCCCAAATTCAATTTGTTGTGACTTCGATGTATCCTAGACGACTTGAAACAGCGACATTTCAGTGAAGGATTCATTTGGTACATTAAAGAAATACAATCATACTGTGGGGGGTGACTCCCTTCTCTGCATGTATACTCCACTGCCTTGTTCGTGAAATTTGTCACCATCAAGGTGAAACTGCGTGAATTGTCAACAGCTAGGATTCAACTAGCACAGTTTATTGAATCTTTAGCATAATAAAATTAACTACAAAACCCCTATGTACAAATTGATAATAGTTTATGCCCAAAACTGTTCTTCAAATGATAGTTAGTGCACACACAGTCAACTCACAAGCCGAGAGCGGTTTTCCATTCTTGTACCACTCCACAGATAGCGTGCTATCCCCCGCGGGTCTGACGCAACAAGATATCGTCACCGGTTCTCCTTCATTGACGGTCAACTGAGCAGTCGGCTGTTGAACAAATTGAGGAGGTCCAACGGCTTTGTCCAAGGCATCCATGCTTGCTGTTCCACGCATAGGCTGTGCGGGGTTGGAGGTAAGATGCTGATTAAAAAAGCCGATGCTTCAATCAATTTTATTGATTATCATTCAAAAATTCACGTGACGCAAAAGGTAGATTTAAAATCAATTCGTTTAATCAAATTGGTTCTTTTGATCGATGGTGTAATTTTTATTGATTCAAAAAAGCCCCGACGAGATCTCTTGAGGAAACAATGATTAATTGCTTTTAAAATTGTAAGAAAGGCACCAACTAAAAAACGTTATAAAAATGAGACCCCGTGAATTCGAGATGGTATAGTTGATGGCGGACGTTTCGTCATTTGAATGAAATTTACGGACCTTTGAGTACACACTAACAACGAGAACACACAATTATCATAGCCAATCTCAGCAGACCAAGTCACATACAAGAGATTCATTCGACTGATTATCATCATCAATTTGGTTATACGCAAGTTTTTCCGATGTTTTCATTTCGTTTAGTGACGAAACAAGTTCGGCGAACAACTACGACCTTCAATCCCTTACACTTGTCAAAAATATTCAATGCTATTTAGAACCAATACTTGCATGCGCCGTCTACCAAAATCAATAAATCCCGATTGTAGCACTCCTAGGATTAACTGATCTAGTAGTGAGTCTAGCACTGTGTGATGAATTGAATTGAATTGAATTGAATAACCAACCCAAGAATGTCAGTGAGAACAAACGACGCTCACTCGAATTACAGTACGTATTGAATAATGTAGCTTTAACAACAAGAATTTGAATTACGGAATTATTGATCATTATTGATTATTATTCAAACAATCATCACACACTGTTGATATGCTGCCTCGTCCCCCTGCTTTGTTTGATATGCGACGGATGTTCTGAAATAGAAATCAATCCTTTTTCGGCAATTTCTTGTTGGTTTGCTTGATGTTTTACACGCAACTGGGAAATACATTTCGCTGCAGATCGATATCAAACATGGATATTCATCGCGAGTATTCTATGATCCACAGCGTCTCAAATGATTAAACAGTCCCCGGCAACACTCAAAGCACTCGACTGATCAAGGTCAGTTGCACTTTCTGAAGATGAGGGTAGTATCTGATCTACCTGAGCTTGCAGATGACATTTTACACCGCGCGCGTGCGTCAAATCACGATTTACTGACACTTATTCGTCAGACACTTAATCGCCGACACTTAATCCCCAGTTTGATAACTTCTGAAGAACACAGAATACATTCAAATGAATTTATTCAGCAGGAGAGATATGCAATTGATTCTATGAACGTCAATCTCTCCGTAGTTGAGTATCGCTGAATTGCTCGAGATGTCCTGGTGCATATCTCAGCATACTTCTTTTTCTGTTTGATATGAACCCCAGCACTTGCTTAAAGAACTGAGGCCTTATGCTGGCACAATCATTTTGCAAACCGTTAAGAAATGTTCACATAGTGGGATGTTGGAACATCAAACATGGCGTCACTTGGGAAGGACGGGAGAGTGCATGTTGAGTCTTTCCTTCTTATACTGTTTTGATGCTTGTTATGTGTCTGCGAGATAGCACTTTTTGAGGTAATGCCATTAGAGTGCCTAATGACAGACCGATGTCCTTCATTTTAGCCACCGCATTCTTCGACAAAACGTTTTCTTTGTTGCATTCGTGATTGTGAAGAGGAAAATTACGTACGATATCATCGTTAGATGTAACTAATCTCGCTCTACACTTGCGTGTGTGACAAACTAACTACATCTCCAAATAATATTGCCATTATTTGATTGTTTCTCGAATCAAAACTCGTGTCCCTTGTAAATTAATGTCCTTCGACCTTTGCTACTTGTACCATATTTAAGAGTCATTGCACACATTTAAATATCGTCTTATCTGAAATCTTATCTTAAATACCTTCCCTGAGGATTAAGTGACTGGGGTTTAAGTGTCTGACGATTACGTGACCGGACACCGTTTTGCCATCCCAATAGCTCGCGGTTGCCCAGACACGGAAGTCCACACAGGACTACTCAGTTAGTGGTTTCTTTTAGCGCAAGGTTATCCAATATCCAGAAGGGGGATTGACTTGTTGAAGCTCTTACTGGCTTAGATCGATGATACAGGACAACAAAACTATCTTGGCTGCGAACTTGTTTCAACTACTTGCATAGCGAATGCAACAAGACTGATTACGAATTAAGCTGTCATTTGGAGTGAAAAATGATAGTCGCACGGAAAGTAAAGCAAGTTTAGCGTATTATACCAAGCTGTGCAATAATTTGATTTATTAAACATTTAATTAAAACGCTAGCAGTCACACCGCCTGCTTATGTAACTGTCTGCTGAGTGCTAAATGAGAACAGCCACGAAAATGACGAAAAGGGCCCAAACCGTACTCTCGGTGTTCCTTGGACGTAACCAACAAAGCGCACTAAATCGTTCATGTATGCTCAGAGAGACGCAACAAATTTCACGAGACTTCGAGAACAGCTCATAATTATGTACAATTAGACCATCCTCATACAGATAATAAAGGCAAAGTTTCAATTTAAATCAATGAAGAAATACACGCAGTGTTTATTTCCGTTACCGAAAACTATTCATTATGACAGTCCACACACTATCAACTTTCTAATCGAATATGTGTTTTACCCTCGCAGAAGCATTGTTACAAGCGTGTGCCACATTCGTAACGGTGATATTGTACTGCGTGCAAATGTTTAAAAAGAGAAGGTCTCCTAAATAATCTCGAAAGCCACATCGACGGATACATTGTATGTTCGCATTAACAAAGTGATGTGTTTTTATTCCAACATTCGCTTAAAATTTTTGTCTTTGTGGAACGTCACAGGACCTAGCACGTGATAATATGGCGGACGTTGAATGTTGCAAATACAAGTGACCTTCAGAATCAAATCGTGGATGAAAAATCGATTTTTATCTTGAATAAATTGCCGCGCTTGGTCATACAGATAGTAAAATGCACAAAAATTGATAAATATACTCTATTCATTTTGAAAATCATTTTATATGGATATTGCAATGGAGTTTCAAGTGCTTTTAGCCGATTAGCAAATGATATATGAAGCTCAGCTTTTCAGAAATTATTTAGTTCTATTCGAAAGGGCAGCAAAATACGATTGAATAAAATTACTAATATTTATTAGCTTTTTTCCCACTGTTCATCAATCAAATTTTTTGCTGAAACATGTTAATATTTGATGTCACTTACCCTCATCTAAGAAACTACTGATAAAACCTATAAGTAGCATATTGCGAATTTTGAAGAACTGCAAGAGTGTTAGATTTCCTTAAGGTTTACATGCGATATAGCAGCAAGAAAGAGAAAGTCACTGGTTTTATGTTTTAGACATTTCACAACAGCATTATGAGAAACATAAACTGATAAAATATCTACCAAATAGGGCGTTTCGGTCTAGAAAACAAACATATTCTTGTTACTTCCATCATTTCTGTTTAGATTTATTTTGTCACATACTTGGATACCGATGGATCAGCAGTTTCTGTAGAAGATGGTGATAGCTTTAATTTTTTCTGTTGAAGACTAAAATCTCCCTTGACAGCTCAAACACGAATTTACTGATTCAAGAATTTCGCACAAAATTCTAGTTTATACTCCGAGTATTTGCTCTGTTCACAGAGGTAAGTAAGTACGCATTCACATTATATAATAAGCGTCTAGACATCAAATTAACGTTAAATACCACATCACTATTGTTTCAAGGCTCACTGAACCCAATCTTACTGTCTCAACCTGATGACGGAAAACATCTAGAAACCGGTAGTGGAGTGTAAGGGATGGGGATGTGAGCAACACATTACTTTGGTCATACATAAGCGCCTTGAGTGCTTGACCACGAATCACTATGTGATTCTGTGTTTCAACATCGTGTTCCGTTGTACAAACCCTATGCAACAGTGGCATTCAAGTATATCATTGATTACCACCTATCCACTTTTTTAAAGTCTCACTGAACCTGATCTTACTGTCTCCACCTGATGACGGGAAACAGTCAGGAACTGGTAGGGTGTTTAATGGCGGGGGATGTGAGCACCATAATATCCTAATCGTTAAACAAATGTACAATATTTCCTCAGTGTGTATCTTTTTGACGTAACATAATATCCTAGAAAACAACTTATTCAATGTTCGTAACAGGTAAACATGCGTGTCGAGTTTACCAGTGGTCTAAGTCACCATAGCAACAACCAACTCTCCGGCACGATGAAATGTAACTTTCAGTCTCAAATACACTGAATATGGGCTTAGAAACAGCTTTTCGAAATCAATCACTGATAAATAAGATGAAAATACATCCTGATCAGAGTAGGTATTTCGGTTTTAAATTATGGAATAGCGTAAAACTTGTATTCAATCATTTTACCCGACGCTTGCTGTAACAATCTGCACGATTTAGACTGAAAACTAAAGTCCTTATTAGATATGAACTTTGTAGCTACCTAGGAGTCATTATTAGTAAACATTTAAGCCATTGAGCTCTTCACATTAATTCTAAGCTTGCTAAAGTATTGATCTCTTTTATTACGCGTTTCATCTCCGTTGTTTTGGTGTCAGGCCTGAACATGTTACTTAATCGATACTTTCCTACATATTGCCCCAATAACTGTGCTGCTCTCCAGCGATTTTCCCAAAATCTTCTCGGAAGACTCTGTAATATTAAGACGTTGCATCAAAATCAATTTTCGCGCAAATTCTATCTACTTTCCATGAATTCTGGAAATTATTTTTATACGACGCTTTGCATCTTCTACTTCTCATCAAATTAATAACGCAATCCTTGAAGATGATACCAAATCAGTTCAAAACAAACCACTTAAATCTACAACTTTATCAATTAATGGATCGAGGTAAGCCATGTCGTCATCCAGAACTTAAAGATATCGAGATCCGTTTGTCTGTTTCGAACGCAAGAATGACGTATTTACTGGAACACTGCTTGAACATACCGCATCACCGTATCTATTGCAACGTAATCACCCTGTGGTTCTACCTGCGAAAATCACAATAATCGCTGCTCCATCATAAGACACACATCACTTCATTTTAAGCCTGTTGATCATCCATAACTCGGGAATAATAGAGATAAAAAGTTTGGCGCCATTTCCGTATGAAAAAAACACAACATACCAACGACCGAACTTTAATATTTCGATTGAGTCCCGATGCAGACGGTGTCCTGGTTCTCAAGCTCGATTCCGGTGTTCGAGGTGGCTGTTGAAACTGTTGTTGCGTGGGCTGATAGTTCGGGGTGATGCTTTCTTGCACAGGTCTTTCTGGTTGAGGGGGTATTTGGTTGTAATTTGGAAATGCCTGTTGCGCGGTGTAACCAGTGGCACCAAATTGGGACACGGGTTGCGATGGTGTCTGATATTGTCGTTGGGTTGCACCGGGTGCCTGTGTGACCCATTGCTGACTGGACTGATTGCTGATTGGCTGATGGTAATTCGCTTGTTGCTGATTGGTTGCTTGGGGCGGCATGTCTTGCATGCGCGGTTGAGTTTGGAAATTGACTGGTTGGTTGGATTGGGGATAGGTTGGCCTCGCTGCTGCTGCTGCTGCTGGTTGGGCATACACCACTTGACCTTGAAACGCTTGTCTGATTGGTTGTTGATTCATTTGAGTAAATTGTTGTTGTTGCGATTGCGGTGATACTGGGGGTTGCGCGTAGGTCGTATATTGTTGGGGAGCATTGAATGTCTGCCCCGTTGGTTGTGGTTGGCCGTAATAGATTACACTTGGTTGAGCCTGATAGTTCATTGGTTGGCCTGCGGTGAACATCTGCGATCTCATTGGTTCAACTCCACTCGGTTGCTGAGATGCTGTAAAGACTCGAATCGGCTGTGGTTGCTGTTGTCCCGTGGGTTGCATCGAGCCAACCGTGTATATCTGCGGCTGTCCATATCCTGGATGAGATTGTGCCATCGGGTAGCCTCCAGGACTGCCGACCATGGTGTTCGATTGAGCAGGTTGTGCATAATACGTCTGCGGGCCACTGGAAGCCGATGGCTGTTGCAGGTTGATTTGAGCGCGAGATAAATTCATCACTTTGGTGGAGGTTGGCATTGGTTGGCCACTCGGTGGATAATTAATCATTCCAGTAGTTTCCATGGTAACGAACGAAACGAAATGTCAGTCGAAACCGCGTTAGCCGCTCGGTGTGGAACAGAAGTGGTTTTGTGCACTTTAGTTGTTCGTATATATTTTGATTGCTTTCGGAAGGGATCGATACTGCGATAGGATGAATGGCATCCAATACGTTGGGAACACATTAGTTGCACAGACATGTGTCGGGATCGAGAGATAGACAGGTCCATGGCAAAAGTGGTGTTTAACAGATGTGCAAATGTGCGGGGACATCAAGCGGTTACATAAATTATGCGCGAAATCAGGTTATCACTCGGGTGATCGATATTCTGTGTCAAGTTGACGTGTTATCATGAAAAGTGACATAAATAATTGAAACATTTGGATGGGTTGTGCAAAACTGAAGTTTCCTGTGACGAGATTTCATTGCACTAAATTGTCTGCTAAGATTAGGATAGACGTCACGCGCAAGTGCGAACCTAATCTAACTGCAAGATTCGCAAAAGTTGAGTTAAACAAAACAACCCCACTCGAATTGGTCTCAGAAAACTGGGAATCGATAAAAAGCTGCATAGGCCGAGTTGCACTTTCCACTTTCGGTCCGAAGAAATCTCGAACGAGCGACTGGTTCGAAGCAAAAGCTTCTGAGATGACTGCTGTGTTGGATGAGAAACGGTCAGTATTTTTGAGGTTCAAAGGTATGCCAACAGATGAAAACTTACGAATTTTAAGAGATGCAAGAAATAAGGTCCAACAGACTGCACGGCGTAGTTCAAACGACTATTGGACAGAAATTAGCCTTATTAACCATAAAGCTGCGGATACTGGAAATTTTCACGGTATGTTTGATGGGATTAAGAGAGCCATTGGTCCAAACAAACTTAAAACGGTTCCTATTAAGTCTGTATCTGGTGACCCGATTGTGGACAAAACTCAGCAGATGGAAAGATGGGTATAGCACTTCTCCTCTCTCTACTCTAAGGACAGTACGGTTTTATCACATGTATTTGAAAATGTCGAGCGGCTGCCGACTATTAAATATCTAGATACTCCCCCTACTCTTGATGAGCTCAATAGAGCAATCGACCGCTTAGCGAAGGGGAAGGGCCCTGGTGACGACGGAATTCCACCTGGGCTCATCAAATGCTGTAGAGCAGCATTATCACAACCGCTTCACAATTTGCTTCTTCAGTGCTTACAGGAGGTGGGTGTCCCACAAGAGATGCGAGACACAAAGATCATCACGCTGTTCAAGGATAAGGGAGATAGAGGCGACTGCAACAATTACAGAGGAAGCTCCCTTCTGGATGTTGTAGGCAAATTCATTGTTAAAGTCTTACAGATCCGGCTATAAGTTTCAGTTGATAGAATTTACCCTGAATATCATTGTGAGTTCCGCATGGGAAGACCAACCGTTGAGATGATCTTCTCCCTGAGACAACTTCAAGAAAAGTGTCGAGAACAGCGCATGCCATTATACGATGTTTTTATTGATTTAACGAAGGCATTCGTCTAGGTCAGCAATTGTGAGAGGGAGTTGCATTTGAATGAATCACTCAAATAGACTGCAGTATTCTTGAAAGACCGTTGTGTCTCGTATCTAGTTCGTTACAAAACACAATCGACTTCCAGCTGTTAGCCCTCATCAGGTGGAGGCAGTAACACTAGGCTCTGTAAGCCACGGAGAAAATGGAAATATTAGAGTTGAGAGCTACTTCATATAACGAACCACGGTCTGAAAATACAGAAATTACATTTTAATTTCTAGTCAAGTGCTCAAAGCGCCCATAGATCAATAATGTAAGATGCCACACACATCCCGCACAATTCCACACCACAACCGCTTTGTGGATGTTTGCCATCATCAGGTGAAGATCATAAGTTTATGTGGGAAAGAAAAGGAAATCTGTCAAACCAAGATTATGCTGTTTCACACAAACCACGATGTTCAAACGCTGAATCACAGAGCGTTCACAATGTCTGTCATTGAACACAACAACCGGTTTCTGACCGTCATCGCATGATGCCACTTAGCTCAGTTCCAGTTAGCCCTTAACCAGTATTTTGTGATTCTTTGAGCTCACAATCCACTTTACTGAAAACGTATATTGCTGTAAACCTAATGTAAAATATCGATCGGTATTGATTATTTGTTCAAAGGGGAAACAATGATTCAATCATGTGGCAATCACATGTTAATACAGCGGGACTGATAATAAGTTGCGCCTGTATGCCATTGTTGGGTTAAGTTGATACGACCAACCTGTTCAATCACATTGACCCACAGCTCATGTTAGACAGGGTTTTAAAAACCCATGATCAGATGTAAAACCATTTTCCATCTTATTGTCTTCACAACGCCCTGCAGCGTCACCGGTGCCACGATCGTTTGCGTGCTGTTGTGCACTACCGACATTCAGGCAGGTAGGAATCAGGTAGATCAGGATCCGTCGATGCTGCCTTGAAACAGTGATGAATGTAAACAAGTTTGGCGATTGTATGCCACTGTTGGGTTCAGTGTTGCGGTACTACCCACCTGGTTCAACTCACATGATCCAAACTCATGTTAGACTGTGTTTTTATAAATACCCATAAATGAATATAAACTAATTGGTGTGGTGGTGTGGATGGAGGCATGGGCAAATTAGCTTTTTATACATCAGGCTGTGTTGAAACGGTTACGATTGTTGATTAGTGATATTTAGACGTGAAAATGACACAAATTCTTTGAATTCACCATGAAAGCTCTTGTTTAA
>JACCGJ010011300.1:0-17680 GCA_013407085.1 Atriophallophorus winterbourni | reverse complement strand
TCTTCACAGCCTCCTTCTTGAAGAAGTTCCAGATCGGTGATCTGGTAGGCTTTCGCCGGTAGGTGGTGTGATGAAAGTCGTCATCATCATCATCATCTGACAGCGGCGGAGACCTCTTTCGGGAGAACTGGGGGTCCACGGGTCTTTGGACGGCAGCTTGACCTTGAGGGTCGGGCTCCTCTTGGACTTCTTGGCCGAGGCCGAGTCTTTGTCCTTGTCCGACTTGTGGTGCGTCTTCTTGGGGCTCATGATGAGACTATGATGAGACAATTAAATTTTCATCCTATTTATACTCCTCCAACTGCGCATGCAAAAGAAACAAACGCCCATGCAAGGCGGCAAGCACCCACGCAGAGCGGCAAACACCCAAGCAGATCAAAACACCCACGCCCTTCGCATCCGGTCACACACCTACGCGAATACATTTAAAATATTAAAGTACAAAAAAGTACAACCCTTTGTCTACTGACGGTAACTCTAGTTACCACCTTAAATGTTAGCTTATAGCAATTAAACAAACAGTCGGTTGCTCAGTAGCTTACGTCGGTACTTTCAGGTACCATCGGCGTGCACTTGTCTGGCGGTGTCTGTCATCTGATCCTCGCAGGACTCTTATTAGAGCCAGTCGAGTGTCAACAAGTGTCAACATCAAAAACAATTCCCGTAGACAAAGGGTAAAAATATTAAAGTACAAAAATGAACACTCTTCGCTTTTAGCGAAGACTTCGCTAATATTCAACAATATTCGCTTCGCTTCGCAACTTCGCTTCGCTTTAAATCCCAAAGCGAAGTATTCGTTATTGTCTGCATCAAACTCTTTACAAAGTTGATCACGACGGTCCATAATGGAAGCACTGGACTCGAGTTTCGCTCTTATTTGAGCGAAGAAGACGGAAGACCTGACCACAACAGATGTTGCTGGCTCCTTCTGAACTGGTCGGGCAAACAAAGCTACTCAAATGTGCTAGTCAGGAGAACAGTTCATAAACGCTTAATTGCGATCGGTCAAATGGTGGACGGTAGCCCAGGTCGTTAAGGCGTGGGACTAAAATGGTCGGGGGTTCAAATCCCACCCGAAGCGGAGGCTATGCACTGCTGATGAGCTCAAATAAGTGCGAAACTCGAATCCATTACTTCCATTATGGACCGTCGTGATCAACTTTGTGAATAGTTCGATGAGCTTGGCAAGGATGAGTAGTCATTAATATACAAACATCCGTATTTGCATGCACGTACATCACACACATATCAGGTAGGGACAGTAAGATCAGGGTTCGCATGACTTGAATGAGTATTGAAGAATGCTGGAACTTTGACGCAAATGTGTTTGCTCAGATTTGAGAAATTAAACTTATCGGTCAAGTGAATACTCAGTTCACATGTGGATAAGTCTAAACACTTGGACCTGAACACATAATCTTGAAGTATACGCATTTCCTTTGCACGCAACGTAGTGATCGATTTGGTTTTGTTTGCGCTCATCGAATAGGGACTGCAGTAGTCTTATTTCAACCGCATCGAACTGTATTCAGATTTACATCAAAACATGTTCGTACGACCGATCGAGTCGCGTTATAAAAGCAAATTCGAATACAATCGGTTAGAGAAGGTTTTGTGTGGCGTTTAACTTCTGACACATAAGCCTTATGAGTCAACAAAGAAGGTGTTTAAGTAGCACTTCAACCCCCACCCTCGTATCGCTAAACAGTCTATTGAAATCCTAAGAGAGTCGGCAAAGAGAAGACCTACTGGCCCGATTACCGAAAAAAGAGAGGATTCGGTCAAGGTCAATTGACACTGTGGTTCCTACGTGCAAGGCACAAAGTGTAACTGGTGTGCATAAGGCTCACTGAGGTATAATAAATTAAATAAACAATGTACAAAATTCCAACAATAACTAATATTTGTCTGTCGCAACGCCGAGTGCCATACTGTGGAGATTTCTGTCCCGTCTATCTTGTTAACCGCTTGTGTGCCAGCCTTGGTGATTTCAACTGCCTTCGTGTGCCAACGTTCATTATAAAACCTAATGTTACGCCGTAGTACATCTGCATTGTCAAAGTCCACATTGTGGCTAGCGTTGAGCTAATACTAAGTTCTTTCTTAATGTTTTATACTCTCTCACATCCTGTGGACGTTGCTTGATTCAATTCTTGTGCATGCATAAATTTCTCTCACAGTCTGTTCAAGTTACACACAAGAACAAAGCCAAACGAAGATTATTACTAAAGTAATGTGTTGCTCACATCCCCGGAATTTACACACCATCACCGGTTTCTTGCTGTTTGCCGTCATCAGGTGGAGACACTAAGATCAGGTTCAGTGAGCCTTGAAACAGTGGATAAATGGTAAACAAGGTTATGATGGAATGCTACTGTTACATAGGGTTTGTACAACGAACCACGATGTTCAAACACAGAATCACAAAGTGATTCGTGGTCAAGCACTCAAGGCGCTTATGGATGACCAAAGTGATGTGTTGCTCACATCCCCCGAAATTACACTCCACTACCGGTTTCTGGCTGTTTGCCGTCATCAGTTGAAGACAGTAAGATTAAGTTCAGTGAGCCTTGAAACAGTGGATAAATTGTAAACTAGGTTATACTTGAATGCCACTGTTACATAGGGTGCTTGACCACGAATCACTATGTGATTCTGTGTTCGAACATCGTGGTTCGTTGTACGAACCCTATGCAACAGTGGCATTCAAGTATACACTTGTTTACCATTTATCCACTGTTTCAACTCTCCCTGAACCTTATCTTACTGTATCCACCTGCGGACAGCAAACAGCCAGAAAACGGTAGTGGTAAGTGCGGAAAGACATTTTACTTCTGTAGTGTACATCACAGAGCTTTTAAGCTTGTCAATGATTTTTAAACTATGCCATCCGTTGAGCGACTCAGACGACTGGACCTGTGGACACCTTCACAAAGGAGAATGCGAGGCGAATGCTTGCATACAAAGTACTTACTACTAATTCCTACCTGCTGGGTTATTGATTTCGAATTTGAACTTATAGAAGCAACCGAGGTCTTGGTTTTATGTTAAAACCCCACACTTCAAACGGAACTGCCGAAGGTATTTCATTCGGTGCATGTGTGTTTTATTTGGAATTCCCTACCTGCCAATTTGGTAATCTCAAACAGTTTATCTATATTGAAATTGAAACTTGACGACTATATAGGAATTCACCCTGATCTGGCCCTCAAGTATTATTAATATATCCCAGTCATGTGGTCCTATTCAGCATACATATATACACTTGTACCTACAATTAGACTCTGTGGCTATTGTAAAGTTAATTGATTTTTCAACCATAAATCTGGAATCTTGAAAAAAACCTCCGCATAGCCCAGCAACACAATCAAACGAATTGAAGGAAATTACCCGTGGCAATACAGTAGCATCTAAGTAAATTTTTACTTTTTCGTTGTTTTAAAGCTCATTGAATCTAATCATCCTCTCTCTACCTAATAAAGGAAAACATTCAGAATTGGGGAGTGAAGTGTAAGTGCTGGGGATGTGAGCAACCCATTACTTTGGTCATCCATAAGCGGCTCGAGCCCTTGGCCAGGAATCACTTTGTAAATCTGCATTTGAACATCGTGGTTCTTTTTAAGAACCCTATATAACAATGGCATACAAGTTTAACTTTGTTTACCGACTTTCCACTGTTTCATGGCTCACAGAACCTAATCTTACTGTCTCCAATTGATGACGGCAAACAGCCAGAACCCGGTAGTGGAGTGTAATTTCGGAGATGTGAGCAACACATCACTTTGGTCATCCATAAGCGGCTCGAGCACATGGCCAGGAATCACTTTGTAAATCTGCATTTGAACATCATGGTTCTTTGTAAGAACCCTATGTAACAGTGGTATACAAGTAAAACTTTGTCTACCACTTATCCACTGTTTCATTGCTCACTGAACCTGATCTTACTGTCTCCACCTAAGGACTGCGAACAGCCAGAAACCGGTAGTGATGTGTAAGTGCAGGGGATGCAAGCATTCTTTAAAACTGTAGATAATTATTTCGCCGTATAGTTGCATGCATTCCCTTGTATCCTGTTGTTGTTGTTTTTGATTCTGAATGCGGTAAATAGCGCGTGCCTCCTCTCTCGCATGTGATTTCATCAGTCTGACAAAGCAAAATAATTTGTCTGACCAAAACAAACATCGACTGAAATTAAGTCATTTTTCATCTAGACCTGCTTCAAAATTGGCGCGAACATCATAATCCGGTAATCAAATAAAGGAATAACGATCAAATTCTGCTCATAGAGGGACAAATTTAGCATCTACATGATATTGGAGAATGGATGAGAACGATTGGAAATAGGATTCACGGAAGGAATGTTTTAATAATAGATAGGTTGGAGCAGTGTTTTGCTTCTGGCATATAAGCTTCGTCAGCCAAAGTATGTCAGTACGAACAGAGATCAGGTATAAATCACGTGCACCTGTACATTCCCACGTGGTCTAAGAACTGCACGGGCCACGGTAGGCATTGAGCTTGTTGGAATATGCAGGTGAGATTGAAATCAATTAATGCAGCCCACCCCCTATGTAATATCTTAGGTGATTTGGATCTGTGCAGATGTGGTCAAGGTCTGCTTAACAATTAGCCTGTTTGTGTTTTTGGTTCTGTGGTTTCACTTGCGTAATCCCTGATGTACAAACCAGCTGATTGTTCAGGGGATCAGACGTGTACACAACCCAAACATAAGGGATTGCACAGCATGAAGAAGGATGCATCAAGAGATCTTGATCTCTCCTGCCTATCTTAACAAGTTCAGCGACCGCCATGGCCGGTACAGTTCTTAGCCAGCTTATGATTCGCAGGGAAAACGCTAGTTAAAACTCATCCTTGTGAATAGCGACATAATAATCCAGATAAAGCTTCTATTTCAAAAGTAAAGCATTACCAATAAACTGCTATAACCGATTCAATACAAACCTTCATTCCAAAGATTCGGAACTTTACTTGAAGACGCCTGCTAGTGAGAAAAACCGAAATTTCCTTCGAATAGATAGCGGATAAAGTCGAACAAGGTCTGCAACATGCGGTGGAACAGATACTCCACTTGTAAGTTCAGCCCCATTCGAAAATTCCTTTTTCGCGTCGTGTGTATGCGACGGATCGTTTTGTGCTAGATGACTACTCGATCGGCTTCCATCTTCTTAATATATTATTTTTTTAATTCCAGTATTGTTAAGACAGTTAAGACTGTATCTCTATCAATTTTAACATACGCTATATGTTGGCTTTTAGTCTGCGATTTAGTGATTGAAAATTTTGTTCCTTACAAAATTTCACCCTTAATGGGTTCGTGTGATACTTAACATTTGTTTAAGCTAATGCTAAGAAATTTGAGTGCAATCGGTTAGAGTAGATTTTGGGTAACGTTTCACTTGCGACACAGAAGCTTCGTCAGAACAAGGGTGATAGTCAGGACAGGGAACATGATTAAGTAGTAGTCAACCCACCACCACTTATTTGACCTTACCGCTAAACAGCTTATAGTATGCTTACAGTGTGTCACGTCTCGTGGGAATGATCAGGATCAGTGGTCGATTTTCCTCTTAGTGTGCCTCCACGTCAATCTGATACAGGTGAACACGGTAAAGGTCAGTTGACTACTACTTAATCATGTTCCCTGTCCTGACTATCACCCTTGGTCTGACGAAGCTTCTGTGTCAGAAGTGAAACGTTACCCCATAACTACTCTAACCGATTGCACTCAAATTTGTTTCCAATATGAATACACGATCGGTCCCAAACATATTCCAATCGATTGTTTTAGCTAGTTGTTTAAAACGGATGGGAGCCATAACGCGTAAGTGAGCCGCAAGTCAAATGTAATTTATAACAATGTGAATTTCATTAACACATTTTGTGTGCGCTCTCCACTGAATAACAGTATACTCGGATTTCACTGCGTTCAGTTAAACTTATAGATCATCGTACACTTTGAGCGCTTTCATCGATTGATGTGATTTAAATTTGCGTTAGATCCGTGTACACACACACGTGCGTCACGTGATCGATCGTGCAGTGGACCAGGTTTATATTCGCCCATTTGCCACTGATTCAAATTTAGTCACGTGTTCAAGTGAATGGCAGGTTGAGATGGTCTATATAAAATGACATGAGCGTATTTAAACCGATATTCGACGCCAAATCCAGACTGATGTCTACTATTCCACAAGTGAACAAGACTGCGTTTCAGATGATGATTGACAGCAAGACATGCATGGCGTTGGACACAAACACACACCACAAGTTGCTTTCACGCGAGTCAAATTACACGAATAATCGATTCACATCAACAAGCGTTCTGGTGTAAATAACACGCTAGCCACACATACGAACGAACGGTGGTTGTTCCGATACGTTTACAGATCACATGAGCAATCTCTATATAAATCGAAAGCGAATTCGACTTGACAAAGTGTGCAAGCATGGGTCAAGGGTATTCCAAGGTTACGAGTGACCTTGACGATCAAGCAGATCACGTGAATCCTCAACAGCCAGGTTTGGTGGATAAATCACAAGATTTGATGGGACAAAATGTGACGATCAAAACGGGAAAGAAATGGATTTTTCACGAAGAATTGACTCGATTACATCAGATCAAGAATAAGTTCGGTGAAAGTGAATTGCGATCGAGGTTAATCCAACCGTTCGAGGAAGACTGTGAGTGGTTGACGGATTGTCATTTCCATTTATTAAAACGCTGTTAACATTTGCGGAGCAATTCCGTGCTTCCTTTCTTTGCTAAAAATGTTCACATAATTTAGAAACGGAGCTGTCATTATAAGCTTCATCGGTCGAGGATACAAAACTACCCGGTAAAAGATCAGTGATTGCAATTGTTTGCATTTATTATGGATGACTGTGCTGTTGTTGACCTGCTTCGGTCGATGTCGATAATCGATGTAGAATTACTAAACAGTCCGATTTAAAAGTAGCAACCTCGCCCGCAACACTCACAGCTATAGGCAGTAGTCAGCCGATCGGTGGACGGTGTGATTTACGTTTAGCAGCTCTTCATGAGCTTTTCCATGAAGCTTACCACAGTGCCTCTACAGTAAGCGGTTAAGTACAAGTTCTTAACACTCTTAGGGTCATTGTCAAAGCTTTCATATCTGTTTTGAAAATATCTTTTGGACGCTTGTGGAATATATTATTTTGATCTAATCGATTTAGGACTTGGTCGAAAGGTATTAGCACCCTTGTGTTGTTCGAATCATTTAGAAACAAGTTTTGCGTGATCACAACTTGCCCCTGGCTACAACCTGATAACCTCTAATCTAATAAATGTATGAGAAGGAACACTGGGCTTGTAGCCAATTGAACCACTTGTGAATACAAATGCCTCCTTTGTGGTTTTAAATCTACTCAAGATTAAGAAGTTTTCAAGTGAAAACCGGAACAGTCAAACAAATGCGAATACTGAGGGAACGTGTGATGCAAAACCTCCTGTTTCGTAATATTTATCTCAAAATATTATTTGTCGAATTGAGACTGAATATGGTGGTTATTTTTCAATTAACTGTTTCTATATTTTAATGCAAAAAATTTCAAAGTTAAACATATTTGTAACGTTTTGCGTCCGAGAAAGAAGATTCTTAAGATCGAGAATATTATTACAAGCCGGACCGAGACTTGACTTTCCTTTGCCATACAAAATTTAAGTTGTGGAAGATAGACATGCTGGTTCAAGATCAATTGACACAGTCCCCTTCATACCTTGATTTCTTCGTGATCAGGTTTGATCGGGTCTGTTAACCGAATTGGCCTGCTTGTTCGATCCGTTTGCACACTGGGTATCATGCACGCTATGCGCTGTTTAACTGGACGCTAACTTTTGTAGATATCCGCTCCATCCATTTCGGTGACTGCATTCTTCCAACTTTTAAGGCTACACACCTCGCCTCACGTAATCCATGTTTTAAAGATCCCCACATTGACCAGTGTCCAGAACTTGTTAAATTATGGTTGGATCCATGTTTAATGATAGGTATTAACTGGAATTGCGGGGTTGCTTTCTGATTGGTCTTTTGTGTTCCTTTATCCTAGTACTGAGTTCACAAGAAGTGTACCTAGTTAAAAACTTCTCTAGAAGCAGAGTAAACTGTTAGCGGACGTTAATCCCACTTGTACACAAAATAGCGATTGAGGAATTACACGGCATGCAGGAAGTGCATCTACTGATCCTGATTATGTAAATATATCTCAAGCGTCTTAGATTGGATCAGGTAAAAGCAAGTTAATCCCGAACCATGTATGTGCTGTCATTCTTGCTCTCAAGAGATCTCTTGCAAACTTCTTCTTTTCGTGATCCCCGATCAGTATCTATTATATACCTTGCAATACCTTTTAATTCTCATGGCAAATTTCCAGATTTTGATCCCTCGGAGCAGAAATCACGTTGGCGAAGGCCGTGGCGAATGCAGGGTGTCAAGCCGTCTGAACGTTTCCGAAAAGACTCCGTGGGAGACGAAGCAGAGCATCTGATCGATCATCGTTTCAAAATGTTCCAACCAAGCAATCGGGCGATTGATTTACATACGTGAAAGTTGTGAAATAAACACTTGCAAATTTTATGCCCAGTGTCGTTGGGGGTTGCATTGGATTCAGTGGGGCTCTCCGGTTGTTTGGACTTTCACTGATGTGTGTAACGAGGTTTTTCGTGCTGGTTTATTTATAGTTCAATCCGGAATTTTGATGCGTTGAGGTGTTATCGATTGGAAAAAATTTAATCAATCAACTACGCAGAGGTTTTAATTTCAAGATTCGAGACTCAAGAATTTATGGCATAAAAAAGCTCGTAGCTGTACAACACCACAGGATAATCGCATAAGGACAATAAATATATATACAAAATAAATTAAGACACTTGGAAGATCGGCACTCCTTGTAGTTAGAAAAATGTCATGTATTTTCTCGGTATGATGGAAAAATATTCGTTAAGATAAAGATCATGTTATTTAAACGAGATGTAGGGTGGAATTGCTACGCATAAATATATCCAATTTGTTCCTGAAAATCCTTTCACTAGATGATTGTACAACATCTGACGGTAGGAGTTCCATAAGAAACAAACGCGCACCGAATGGAAGAATCGACAGCAGTTCCGGTGAGAATGTGGAGTATAAACTGCCAGTGGGTGAGTATGTGTGGCATGGCTTGACCGGAGGCGAAATAAATGCCTCAGAGGGTGCATCTTTGAGTTCATTATTTTATAATTTAGGATTAGGTTCAATCGAACCCGTCTGCGAGGCAGTCTATCCAAATTAAGATGAACCAGTCGATCGTTATATGGTAGGTTGCGGAGAAAGCCAACCATTTTAGTTGTTCTGTGATAAATCCTCTCGAACTGCTTGATATATTTCTGAGCATGGGGAATGTTTCACGGGAAAACTGTCCGAAAATACACCGAAGCATAACTAGCATGCGGCTAGCATTGCATGCTCTTCTTAGGACTTCCAATAATCCATACGCCGAGTTCCTTTTCTTTTGTGGTCCAGTCCAGTTTTTGCCACCCAAGGTTGTATGAGAATGGAAAATCTTTACCTATTTGCAACATTTTACACTTTCTGAAGTTGAATGCAAGTTCGTTTCGCACTGACCAACTGTTCAATATATTTAAATCGCTTTGTAAGCGTAAACAGTTCACGCTTGACGTGATTCGCATCCAAAGTTTAACATCATCCGCAAAGAAAACCATTTTGGTTGTGACAAGTTTCGGATGATGTAGACCAGAAAGAGAACCGGACCAAGTACTGAACCTTGTGCGACACCGCTAGTGGCTTCGATTTCCCCAGACATCACACCATCGATACGTACAGTTGCCTTGCGATCAACGAGGTAACTTCTCAACCAGGTAAGAAGGCACCCATTAATGCCAATATCGTGCAGCTTGCTCAGGAGTATAGAATGGTCCACGCGATCAAACGCCTTTGATATGTCCAAGTAACACGCATGCACGCAACCACCATCATCAACTACCTGCGTCCAGTCATCCATTGTGTCAGTATGTGAGTCAAGCAAGAACGAGACTTCCGAAATCCATGTTGCTCTCTGGAAAACATTGTGACTCACAATTCTTTCGCACACAATTCGCTCCATAACTTTTGAGATCATTGGAAGGAGTGCAACAGGGTGGTAATTTGCTGGGTCAGAACGAGTTCCACCTTTGTAGATGGGTGTTATAATTCCTCTCTTTCAGTCAGTCGGTACAACACCCTCCCTCAAAGAGTGATTAAATAAATCACGAAGTGGTTCACATAATTGACTGACGCATAACTTTCGGATTGCAAGTGTGATTCCATCAGCTCCTGGGGACATGTTGATATTCAACCTGCGTAGGTGGTGCTGCACGATTTCTGAATTGATGCATATATCGCATACAGTTTCCAGTACAATTAATTAGTGATTGATGGTAGATCGCTGAGTATTGCTGAAGAATTTTTTTAAATAATAGCTAATGTGAATTCTTATTCGTAAATATTTCTTGTAATAAAAACATTATTTTATCGATCTGATGAATATAAACAGCCAGAAACTGGTCGGGGCATGTAAGTGCTGGGGGGGGTGTGAAAAAATACACGCTGGGTGATTATCAGAGTCTTACGCGCATGATTCTTTTTTATACACGGTGGTTCGTTGGGCCATTATCTCACAGTGGCATTCAAGGCTAACTTCGCTTATTACTTTGCCACTTGTTGAAACCACATTGAATCTAATCTTACTGTCTGCACCTAATGATGACAAACAGTTAAAAACCAGCATATGTGAGCATTCTCAAAATTGGTCATTTATATTAATTTCTTTGGTTGACTTAGATTCATTGTATGGATCGTTAATTCGAAAGCTGGCTGTGCCAATCAGATCAACAGCGGCATTCTCTTCCTTACTTTGTTCACAACTTTTCCACTGTTTCAAGGATCACTGAACGTAATCTTACTGTCCCCACCTGAGGACGACAAACAGCCAGAAACCGGTAGTGGTGTGTAAGTGCGGGGATGTGAGGAACACGATACATTACTTCTGCTAAACTGTCTTGTTAAATACGCGTATTTCACAGAATAATAAATTCCATTTTAAACATTTGTCCACCTTGTGTTTCAGTTGAAGTAAAATGTGAACTTTTTTTCTTTTCGGCACTGATTGCGTCATTCGAATCAAATTTGATGCAGTTTATACTCAAATTACTAAGTTGAGCCTAAAATGTTTTACAGATCAAATAATATAAACTATTCCCTCTTCACTTGTCTGAGCTTTGTAGGTGCCCCGAGGATATTGTCGACACTACCTTTTGTCGAAGCCACTTCGTTCAACATATTTTGACCAAATCAATGCGGTCACAATCGATAGATCGAAATCTTTCCTTGTTTATTGTGTTGTCAGACTTGATAATGAAATGGGTTCCCTGTTACCAACACTTCAGCTCGTTACGTCACGTCACATCCCCTAAGCGATTCTCCCCTGATCCACCATCCCTGAGGTCAACCTGACCAACGCTAATTGCGTTCACTCAAACATCCACCCACTACACAAGAGAAAGACGATTAGTCAAACGAGTTTATTACGCACAAGACAAGAAGCAACATACACGCCTACCTCAAATAAGCAAATTAAATAACTACAACACGTACCACGATTGTAGAAGTCATTTCTTCTCGGTGCGTATTTGTTTTTTTGTGGAATTCACTATCATAGGAAATTGTGAACGCTACCGCGATTCGTGATTTCAAATCGATATCAAAAAGCACTCCACTATCGGCCATGTATATTGTGAGCCACACAAACGAAACATATCAATAGAAATTTAATAGCATATTCTGTATTTTTTCTATAGCTGTCATCCAATGGTACATGTAAAGCGATTGCTTTTTTGAACATGAACATTTGATTCTTGCCTGCATTCAGATCACAAATTAACACAATACACGAAATCGCTGTGAACCCCGAGAGTGTCCTGTTCAGGCTAGTCGGGTTAAATGCAAAAAAATCACCGGACGCTGAAGAAATAATTTCGATCCTCTCAAAACAATGCGCCCATGCTGCATTCTCACCACTCTCCGATATTTTAAACCTGGCACTGATTTGTAACAAGGTTCCTACTGACTGCAAATGTGAATTAATCACTCCGAATAACAAATGCTGAAACCGATCCGATGTGTCTAACTACAGACCAGTCACGTTGTTGCCAGTGGGCTCCAAACTTATCGAACAATTTGTAGCTGATCAACTTATAAAATATTTGGAACAAATTAAGCTTCTTTCCATCGCACAGCACGGATTTAGGACAAGACGCTCTTCTTGATAATTGGACTCGAGCCGTGGACGATGGATGCCCTATCCATGCGTGTTACTTGAACATGTCTAAAGCTTTTGATCGTGTTAACCACAGCATACTGCTACAAAAATTAGAACAGCTCGGGGTATGCGGCAGACTATTAGCCTGGATAAAGGATTACTTGACTGGTAGAGTTATAAAGGTTAGAGTTGATGGGGCAATATCCAGCCCAGTAGAAGTTAAAAGTAGCGTACCACAAGACTCAGTCTTGGGGCCAATACGATATACCTGAAATCGAACGCAGCAAAATCATTTTATTTGCGGATGACGTCAAAGTCTGGACAAGCGTACGCACTATAGAAGATTGCCAAATTCTACAAAAAGATCTCGAAGCACTTCATACGTTGTCTTTGCGAAACTTCCTACCATTCAACATACAAAAATGGAAAATGTTAAACGTCGGTAAATCATTCGAATTCACATACTCTCTGGGATCTCAGCAACGTTCATGGGTTACGGAAGAGGAAGTAGCGTACCACAAGACTCAGTCTTGGGGCCAATACTCTTCTTGGTGTACGTGAACGATATGCCTGAAATCGTACGCAGTAAAATCATTTTATTTGCGGATGACATCAAAGTCTGGACTAGCATACGCACCATAGAAGATTGCCAAATTCTTCAAAAAGATCTCGAAGCGCTTCATAATTGGTCCTTGCGGAACTGCTTAACATTCAACATCCAAAAATGTAAAATGTTGAACGTCGGTAAATCATTCGAATTCACATACTCTCTAGGATCTCAGCAATGTTCATGGGTTACGGAAGATAAAGACCTAGGTGTGTGGATTAGCAGTAACTTGTAATCTTCACGGCAGTGTTCTGTTGTATACAAAGAGGCCTGCCAAAGCTTAGCATTGCTCAGAATTATCTTCGGTAGTTTCACAAATCAGATGCTCTCACGGATGCTTAACATCTATATCCCCGTGGTTACAAAAGTACATGACCTTGGTGTAACGCGTATACCACAGCGCTACAAAACTGGTGACCGCGCTATATAACAGGCAATACGAGGAGAGGATTGCAACTCTAAACCTCTTTGACTTTTCGTACCGTCGTGTCAGGGGTGACTTGATCCTACTGTTCAACATTCTGCATACAGTGGATCACCCACTTGAACACCTATTTCATCAACAAGAAGCACGTGGTAGCAGATCGCAGGGCTACAAGTTAATTATTCCACAATCTAGATCGAATTGTCGAAGGTTATTCCTTGCTGTCCGAGTTTGTTTTATATGAAACTCTCTGCCTCCACATACAATTTTTGCATCAAGCCTGAACGTGTTCAAGACTGAACTTGACAAGTATATGTTGACTAAATCCAACCTCGCACCTGAAAACACAAGCTGCCTTTCCATATTGATAAAACATCTTTGTCGTTTTTCTGCCTTCCGCATATTTTTTAATCTATGATTACCCTAATACAATGGGGTTGTCGTTCTGTCGTCATAAGCTACAGACTGGTGACACTTCTCTTGTTAGTATCAAAACGTTTCAAACGATTCATAACTGCAAAAATGTTCCAACAAATAGACTTATTCCCGATTTCATTTTCTCTAATAATGAACAAGTATATACGACTTGTTCTAGAATATGCTGTCCAAGACTGGACACCACGGATACAAAAATTCATTTAGCTTCTGAACCATCTATGTTCAAAGTAATTGAAAATTTTAATGGTCCAAAAAGCAAATACTTTACAGTAACCACAGCTTAAAAATACAGGGAATGCATAAAAAAACAACACAAATGTTTTATCAATATGGAAAGTCAGCATGTGTATTCAGGTGCAAGGTTGGATTTGGTCAACATATACTTGTCAAGTTCAGCCTTGAACATGTTCAGGCTTGCTGCGCAAATGATATGTGGGGGCAGTAAGTTCCATATAAAACAAACTCTGACAGCAAAGTAAAACCTTCGACAATATAATTAACCTTCTAATCTGGTTGACAGTTGATCACCTCAAACGACTTGACCTAAGGGCTCTTTCACAATGGAGAATGCCTTGCGAACATATCCTTACATATAAAAAATTTTCACCTGTTTTCTACCAACTGGATAACTTAATTCAACTTTAACCCACTAGTAAGATCCGAGATCACAGTTGCTTGTCTCGTATCCCACACTCAAACGGAAATGCCGCAGGTATGTTTACTCAATGCGAGTGTATTTTTTTGGAATTCCCTACCACTTTTTTCACTTATGTAAATCAACTTTTTATTATTCTATGAACGTTAACCATGATCCATCTTTTTTAAAAATCTTTTATCGGCTTTGCACCAGGCATGAAGACAGATTCAGATTGTTCATACGCATATATCGATATTTCAAACCTGTCTTTGTTGTAAAGTTAAGTGCTTTTACTATCATAACCTAATTTCAAACTAACACTGGCTTTAAAAAAGCAACACGTGTCTACTCAAACGGTTATTTGGGAAATTTTCGCCCAAGATATTCCAAAGGATCATGAATACTTGCTTGAGACCAGTCATATAAATACGGTGCGAAGTCATGGTCTCCGTGGGTCAAGAAGGATGTTGAACTTATGTAGCGAATCTATCACCGCTTATCCAAATTAGCTCACAGCAACCGAAACAAGCCTTATAAAGAATGGATAGCTCACTTGAACCTGTTCGACTTTCCATATCGACGAATCATAGGAGACCTTATCTTACTTTACAAAACATTCCAAACCCCGAACGATCCCTTACAGGATTTATTCACATGAAGGGATACGAGAAATTATCGGACCCACGAATATTCCTGCCTGAAATGTAGAAGATATTTTAACTGTGTCTACTCTAACTCCTAGGTTCTACGGCCTACCTAAAATACATAAAGAAGGCATTCCTGTAAGACGGCGGTATCGGATCACCTGCGCACGAGTTAGCTAGACCTTTGGCTTATTTGTTGAAACCTTTAGTCGGCAATACAGCCTCGTTCATCATGAACGCAAATGACTTTGCAGCACGCTTAAAGTCGGTAACAATAGATGATGATGAAATAATGGTTAGCTTTGACGTGAGCGCTTTGTTACAACAAGTGCGTTACAACTAGCTAGACGGGCTTTGGAAACTGATGCCAGTTTGTCAGATCGCACAAACTTGAGCGTCCTGCAAATTATCAACGGTGTATCGATCTGCCTAAACATGAACCACTTCGTATTTAATGAGCAATTATATAGACAAAAAGAAGGGTTGGCAATGGGTTCACCGATATCTCCAGTACTTGCGAACATGTATATGGAGCATTTCGAGAACAAAGCCCTTAACAATGAAGGGCTTAAGCCAAAATTATGGTGGCGCTATGTTTATGACACATTTGTTATCATCAAGCGAGATCAGTTACAGGCCTTCTTTAAATATTTAAATCAAATAGACCCATGTATTACTGTCGCAAAGGAAGTGGAATCCTGCACAGGCACTCTTCCATTTTTAGACTGTTTAGCACAAAAAGTAGACGGGAAAAAAATTCTGTCTATTGGAAACCTATCGATACAGATGCTGTACTACGATACATCCAAGACAGGTCTTCAGTTCCATAGCTTGTTCCATTTTCCATAAGAGAACACCTGTGCAGCGATGAAAGGGAGCGAAAACAGGCACGCCGTGAAGCGAGCCAAAGGCTCATAGACCACGGTTATCGTAAAAGTTTTGTAAAACGCCAATTGATGAAGGTAAAATACCCGTACGAAAAATCGGAGAAAAATTGGCGGGATACAGTTTGTATACCATATGTAAAATGCACATCTGAAGCGATACGTAGAATCTTGAACCAGGCGGTCATACGCGTAACTTATAAGAAAGGAAAAACTATCCGTTTGGTTCTGATGCACCTCAAGGATAAGACGCCTTTATCTAGCGTCACGAACAGCATCTACAGAATAAACTGTAAGGAATGTTCGGGTGTTTACATAGGGCAGACTTCAGGGAAATTCACACTAGAATCGAAGAACACGGAAAGAGTGTCCGGAGACAGCCCCGGGATGCGAGGGAATATCAATCCCTTATTCCTTTACCCCAAACCATTCCTTACAGGATTTATTCACGCGATACGAGAAGTTATCGGACCCATGAATATGTGCTGGTCGTACCCCATTCCCACCTGAAATGTAGAAGGAATTTTTATTCTGCCCGTGTCTGTTTTACTTGCAAAAGTTTACCTTCTACCGTTGCTCACTCCACTAGCTTGCATGACCTTAAAACGAAGTTAGACGAATTTTTATTGCATTATTCGTTTTCAGAACACTTATATACTGCTTAATCTACTTCCTTATATTGTTTATACACTTACATTTCAATTTTTTACTATCCTATGGTTGTTGTTAAGCTTGTTGCATTTTAAACCATTAAAACCCTTGAATAAATGTTGTATCAAAACATATCTTTTGATTACGCCAGCGGTAACTTTCATTTGAGTTTCCCATGCACTTGGGAACGATAATTACATCATGATCAATCACGCATTGCGAATTTTGTGTGTCAGAAGTATCATTCAGTTACGATGCCCCTAGACATTACTGGCTGTCAGATATCAGGTGCGAACATCCACCGATTTGGCAGA
Source organism: Atriophallophorus winterbourni (assembly GCA_013407085.1). Lineage (NCBI taxonomy): Eukaryota > Metazoa > Platyhelminthes > Trematoda > Plagiorchiida > Microphallidae > Atriophallophorus > Atriophallophorus winterbourni. The sequence goes on along the minus strand of JACCGJ010011300.1, from coordinate 748 downwards.
TACGATGGCACCAACCATGTGACAAGTCGTTGTTGGCGTTTAATCGATCGTAGAGTTTAAATGAATTAGGTAGTGCATCTGTATGGAATGTGACCTTCAAAGTCACGTGGAGAAAGCACCAAGGTTGCATCGATCGTGGTGACACGTGATGTCATGCTAAATGGTTTCGAAAAAAACATGACTTTGTCCAAAGTAATTTCACCAACATGAGTAAATCAAAGAACTCATTCGCATCGACCTCTGTGAGAAATGAAAAAAATTATGTGAATATGATCATTTTATTAATAAGTAGTATATGATGTTCGAAAAGTAGGACGGAAGCACACGACTCAGTTCGCGGTTATTGCCGCTCATCAGGTATGCGTATCCGTGACCTGACATTCGAACGCCGTTCTGACTTTGTGCTAAACCCATTTATTTTCGAATTCAAGGATAAATCTTCATTTACAAATTGAAATTTAGCTTTTATGTTGGGACTAATCTAAGTCCCACAGTTGGTGCAATGTTGCACCGGTAACTGTTTGGAATATTTTTGCAACATTCCAATAACAGCATAATGGTAGTTTTTGTTTAAAGTCAGATTTTTTTATTAATAAGTAGTATATGACGTTCGAAAGGCAAGAGGGAAGCACACGACTCAGTTCGCGGTTATTGCCACTCATCATGCATGCGTATCCGTGACCTAACATTTGAACGCCGTTCTGACTTTGTGCTAAACCCAATGATTTGCGAATTCGAGGATAAATCC
>JACCGJ010011299.1:0-20579 GCA_013407085.1 Atriophallophorus winterbourni | reverse complement strand
ATAGATAGATAGATAGATAGATAGATAGATAGATAGATAGATAGATAGATAGATAGATAGATAGATAGATGATAGATAGATAGCTAGCTAGATAGATAGATAGATAGATAGATAGATAGATAGATAGATAGATAGATAGATAGATAGATATAGATAGAGATAGATTGATAGAAAGATAGATAGTTAAATAGATAGATAGATAGATAGATAGATAGATAGATAGATAGATAGATAGATAGATAGATAGATAGTGATAGATAGATGGATAGAAAGATAGATAGATAGATAGATAGATAGATAGATAGATAGATAGAGAGATAGATAGATAAGATAGATAGATAGATAGATAGATAGATAGATAGATAGATATATAAATAGATAGATAGATAGATAGATAGATAGATAGATAGATAGATAGATAGATAGATAGATAGATAGATAGATAGATAGATCGATAGATCGATAGATAGATAGATAGATAGATAGATAGATAGATAGATAGATAGATAGATAGATAGATAGATAGATAGATAGATAGATAGATAGATAGATAGATAGATGAAATCCAACATTTCAAAGACATTGAAATCAATGTCTACCCAGCATATTATCAAATTTTATGTCATCCTTAAGTAGGAATATTCATCAACAGACGAGCAATTAGCATACCTGAATGGGGTGTCTACGTTGATACGTTAGTCGATGTTGAATATATGAAAAATTACGTTGTGCTAAATTCGGTCATGATTTCCTTAAACCTAAAGGCTTAACTCGATCTCTCTTCTATGATATAAACGGGCATTGTTTATGATAATCGATACTCAGATCAAATCATAAAAGGATTGACCGATTTTTAAGGTTGACTAAGTACTATGCGTTCGCTATAACAAATATTTTATTATATCTAAGCAAATCTTGATTAATGGTTTTGTTATTGATCTTTGTTTCCATTCAACTATTTGTCTTCTGTGGGTTACCTATAAAACAAAATGACACAATTAAAAAATTGTAATAAAAAAATATAATCAATAAAATTTGTTTTGTTTAATAGCAATTTTGGATATTCATGTTAACATCAATTCAATTCAATTTTACTGGTCCAAATGCATACAGCTTCAGAGAAACCCGCAGAATAATATGGGAACTACGAATAATGTAACAATATGATAAAAAAAAATTCATGATTGCACGAATAATCAAGGGATTGTAACTAAAACAAGCGATAAACTACAAATACGAACTTTCACTATTAATTATCGATTTTAAAGCTCATCTATTCTTCACTGTGGGAGCTGATTATGCGAAGTCTTTATCACAGGGACATACGGAACCATAAATCATATTATGATATTAATTTCACTATTAATTATCCATTTTCAGGCTTATTTATTTTTAATTATGGTAGCTGATTATGCGAAGTTTCAGTGGGGCATACGGAACCGTAAATCACATTAAAATATAAATTTTGTTCGATAATTTCTGCAAAATTTAAATGCGCCTTTGAATTTCCTGATGCGAATGGAAATTCGGTTGCATTTTTCTTCAAGTCGCTCATTCTAAATTCTGTGTGAATCTGCGCCAGAATATCCATGGGAATACAATCGATATTCATTTTTGGCTTTAAGAAGAAACACGATGAAAAGGGGGAAAGAATTACTTAGAAATATTAGAAAACTCAGATTTACAACGATTGTGAATTATGTAAAAATAATTAGGAAATTTCTTCAAATATCATCATTGATTTATCCTTCCGGTATACACCTACTAAAGCTTACATGAAAAAATAAGCTTCTTCATTAATAAATGACGCGATATGTCAAGTTACTGCGGGACACTACACCACTCATCCTGTATGAAAACTTTTACAGAACAATTAACGATTCATGATCGGAGGAGTGAAAATCCTTTTCAGCCGTACCGCTCCAAGTTTACGGTATATCAATGAATAAAGTAATAATAATGCCGATCTATTTCGAACGAAAAACGGATTGAAATATTGGAGTGTGTGGGTCATGTATATCAACACATTTGACTGTTACCCAAAAAAATGAAAGATCACAGACTAACTTGAACGATTGAAAGATTGATTAAACAGTCCCTACGGTCTGAATGCTCCGTCTCTTCGTAATACTAATGTGCAGAATTATATTAGCGACTTATAACTCATAAAATGAGCTTAAAACACAACTTACAACTTATGCTACGAATTTTTCTGATGTTGCATCGCGTTAAGCAAGATTTATTTGTTAGTCCCATTACGCTGGTCACCCATGAACGCCTTGAACGCTTGACCAGGAATCGTTTTGTGATTCTGTGTTTGACCATCGCGGTTCTTTGTACGAACCCTATTGTACAGTGGCTTTGAAGTCGGACTTTGTTTATCAATACAACCAGCTATAAACCTTACGTGAGCTTATTAGTTCAATATTTGCTTCTGGATTGATTCATTTTGGCTTATTGTATTGTAAAGGTTTAGTGAATAAGCGAAAAAGTGGTTGACAGCATTATTGTCATAAATTGCGTATCTTGAGTCTGATTCGAAAAATAATTTATATACCATGTATGAAGCTTAATCTCATGATGTTTTTTATATATATTGTGTAAAACACCAAAAGTATACGAAAGAATTCATTGCTTTCCATATTTTACACTTATCCAATGATAAGCATTTTTATCCAGACAATAAAGTGATATTAATAGGATCGTCTGAAAAGTTGGCTACGAAAAAAATTGGTATATTTAGTTAACGTTTCGCAATACCTCATTGGATGGCTAGCGACTGCCACAAGATGAGCAGCCCCATGCCAAGATTGTGGAGTCTCGCCACAGTCTGCCATCCTGATTCACTGTTTCGGGACATAGTTAGAATTTAAATGTATCGTTTTGGCGATGTAATCTGTCAGGGTTGTGCAATACGAGTCCGAATCACTGAAATTTATATTATTTTCATCGAAAGCCCCCATTATTTCCATCAAACCAATGTAATCCACTTTTCTATTCAGTTTTGTTTGCTTCACCATTTTACTGGCGTTGCACACTTATTGAAAGAGCACACGCTTAGCTAAAAGGTGATAGACGATTTTGCAGCCTCGCTTTAAAAGTCTCTTCACATTTTCGGAGGGGAAACGAGTTTTGATAATTTTCAACTGCCTGATTTGGTTTGCTATCCGGAAAAAACAATAAAATTTGGAAATCCGAGTAGCAGCGATAACAAACGGAGCGCAGACTGCGACGCTGATCATTGCTTGATTTGTGCGATATGAATCTTTAACAGACTAGAAACCACCAAGCAATATTTATGGATTAAATTTATCTTTCGTATGCGTAAAGCTCGTCCCGCCGTTGGAATCGAACAAGCAAACACGATCGAAAAACAACAATGTCTTATAAAATGCAAAAGCCAAGTTGCTCTTCTCATTATTGTCTGAAGTGATCCCGGACCTCCGACTGGTTCAAAACCGATTGTCGATTACACTCAGTAAATGGTAAGAAGGGCCGAAAAAGTTTCCGCTCTCGCTTCTATTAGGAAATTCATATTTTACTCAATTCAATTAAATCTTTTGAGCGTTCAACAATGAAAATCTACATTCTCCTTATGTTCTCGGTAAGCTCAATAGAGCAATCGTCCGCTTATCGAAAGAAAAAGCTGCTGGGAACAACGAATTTATTAGCTTTCATCAAGCACCCTTAAACAATTGTAATACAGAAAATTTACGTAATGCTTTCACAATGCTGACAGCAAAATAGATGTACTGAAAACGCCAATTTATTTAAGAATATGATTGACAGAGTCGACTGCAATCTTTATGGATGAGGCTATTTACTAAATGTAATCAAACGTAGCTTTTATTGATTTAACGACGTCAGTCGGTTTCTTTAGCAGCGAAGAGCTTCTCAAATTGCTTGAACTTATAGGCTATCTTTCATGGTTGGTTATACTTGTTATGTGTTTCCACTGTTTCATGACGGGCTCAGTTCATTTTACCGGTTGGTTGTTAGACGCTTTAGAAATTCTCGTCAAACACGAATGTTTTTATTGCTCCCAGACTGTTTCGCATTTTAATTGCATGGTTGCCAGCAACATTTATTTTGAAATTCTAAAATTCACCGACATACAAAAATTGATTCTTTTTCTTTCCCGGTTATTGTACATTTTCTTTGCACTATTGACAGAAAGTTATTTTATTCATCAGTAAATTTTCATCGGGTCTCGCACGTAGCGTAGAATTTGAAGAACAGCTCTGGAATGCTTGCCGAATAATCAGTCTGTGATTATGTAGTAGTCTTTGAAAGAATACTAATTAACAGTGGCTTCGAAGTTTTACTCTGTTCACCTCTTATCCACTGTTACGATGTTCACCGGAACTACACTAACCGTCTAATCATGATGAGGGCAAACCGCTAGAATTTCGTTGTGGAGTGTTAGTGTTGGCGACAAACGCAACACATTTCAATATGCTGCGTTATTTTCGTCCTATTCGATCATGAGACATTATATTTTAAATTGCTCTGCCCATGGCTTGCACTAGTAATGAAAGTTAAAGTGTTTAGATAAAAAGTGGTATATGCTTTGAAGCACATTTGGTATCAATGACAAATGAAACAAGTTGCACTTGTAAGTCACTATTGGATAAGATTGATACGACTAACCTGTTCAATCGCATGTGCCCATAAACATGTAGATTGGGTAAAACCCATAACAATAAACAAAACTGCTCATGTGGTTGCATTTCTATCATACACACACCCACGATCTGTTTCGTGATGTTTGCAATCATATGGTGTAGACAGTAGGATCAGGTTTTACATGCGCTTGAAACAGTGGAAGATTGGAAAACGAGTTTCGATTGTAAGCCACAATTAGATAAGGTTGACACGACTAACCTGTGGATAAGTGACGGAAATGCATGCAACTGAGCATTTTTAGTCAAATAGAAAATTTTCTTACCTTCAAAAAAGAGATAGATTTATAAATCCATTATTAATAATGTTCTTCAAAACAATTTAATATATTCGTCATACGAACTGGCTTAATGATCAATATGAATAAAATGCTTCTGAATTTTATAATCTGTATCAAACTCAATTGAATATTTGACAGGAAAACTTCTAAGTGTCAATACTGACCGATTAAAAGATAATCGAATATCGAATATCGCTGTGCATTTAAATTGTATATATTCCGAGTTATCTAGATTAATTGAAATTTACAGTCGAACAACATATTTTCATGGATGCCCACTTTCCACTCTTGTTAAAAAAAGATGAAAAGATTAATGTTGATAGAATCAAACTGTAGGACTTTCTTCGTTATCGATTGCTTCGATTCAGAAGTGTTCGAATGATTAATAATGATTCCGTCTGGAAAAATTTATGTGAATCTTGCCAAAAGTGTTTGCCAAAAGTCGATTGATTCAGGAAGTAAAATTCAGAAGCGTAGGGTAAAATAGATTGACGAGAGCCAAAAATTTTTGCTGGCAATATTTGTTAGCATTGAGTAGCCAATTTCATTTAGAAATTGATTCAGGTTCGCGCAATTTCACCTAGCTATGTAACAAACATCGTTTCGTTGCACATCAATTCAATATTTCCCTATTCTCCCTATATATTTTCATAATCAGTTGCTTAATTTAAAATATTGCTTTAAAATTAATTTTTATATGGGCAAGATGCATCCGATTTACATGAAGCTTAATGAAATATTAAAATCTAACTGTGTTTCACGTTCAATAATTAATTGAATAACTTCAACATGATCAAAATTTTGACAAAAATAAAGATAGGGTTCACATATGTTAAAAGATTTTAAATCACTTCTAATATGAAATTTTTTGTGAAGTATCGTTAAAAAATATAGTTTATTTTTATCAAAAATGAACAGCATTTATTCCATAGAATTTTATTTAGAAAAATTCTGTTTGTAAAGGAAAATGTATTAATGATTCCTGTAACATGTGTTTCTGAATGTTGGTGGTGACGGTTGTGGTTTCCTTCAGTCGATATCAAAACGGATGTACATCACAAACTCAAGAACATTTCATACTTCACAGCGTTTCGAATGACTAATCATTCTTATTCGAGAACTTCAATCTCACAGCGATAGGCAGTACTCATTCGATCTATGTCAACCGCACGCAAACGGCGTGATTTACGCTCAGCAGCGGATAGCAGCATCTTTACCTTGCACATTACCCGTGATGCTTTACACAGTGCGTCCAAAGTGAGTGGTCAAGAGCTAGTTCTTTCCAAATCGTAGAGCCAATGCCGAGTGCTTACATATCTCTGTTACAAAATCCATTACAACGCAAGTGTGGTCTGTCCATTGGAAGACATCTTGATTTTGACTCACCAAAGAGACGATTTTCTGGAATAAAACCGTTGATTATTCTGTAAATAAACCAGCTAGTGTAGGTAGCGCTGTCCTAGTGTGCTGAACATACTCGATGTCTTGAGTGGCTAATTGCGGTTGCCTTAGACATGATAGATTATACGAGACAAGCCAGGAGTTTCTCTGCCAATCCGCTTATCAATCTTGGTGCCTCACGAGAATTTACCCGCAATCGTTGAACCAAAATATGTGAATGGATGTACTGGTTCAAGCTGACATTTTTCAACAGTGATGATGGAAGGCCATACCTCCCCATTAACCAATTTTGAATTACAAGTGTAGAAAGGTATCTCCATACCTAAATTTTTATATTTAAGTCATTAGGGGTTAGCGGTATATTAATTCTAAGAAACGAATCTTGTATTTTGTAAAAAGTAGATGCAGCATATTCGAAAAAACGAGTTTAAAAATTTGCTGCCTGTAGCCCATTCAGAAACTCTATCATTCATCCAAAAGTAGTTGTCATCAATGGCATGTCGATAAACACCTCAGTCAACTTATTGTTTCGAGTTAAAAAATGGACCCCGGGGTTTTACCGTATTTTACCGCCCTAAATTTTACAGAACATTTTAAGTAAGCAAACAAGTTGCGCTTTTATGCCATTTTTGGATAAGTTTGGTACGACCAATCTGTTCAATCACATGCGTGTTTAAACCCTGGACCATGATTGAAAAATTTCATTTGTATGCATTCCCATCACGCACACACCTTACGACCGGTTCCGTGCTGTGTTATTTTATAAGGCAATTTCCGTTCTTAGTTCAAATTTAGACATTTTCAGCAATTATTCCGAAAATTTATCATTTCAAATAAATACTAATGAACCACGATGTTCAAACACAGAATCACATGGTGATTCGTGTAACAGTGGCATTCAAGTTTACCATTTATCCATTGTTCCAAGGCTCCCTGAAACTAATCTTACTGTCTCCACCTGATGGCGGCAAACAGCCAGAAACCGGTAGGGGAGTGTAATTTCGGGGGATGTGAGCAACACCACTTTGTTTACAATGTAATTTGTAACAAAAATTTTCATGGAGTCTACATGCTCAAATGATTTGAGCCATTGTCAAAAATCAATTTCATTTAGGAATGAGCAACACAAGTGCTAAACAAGTTGCGCTTTTATGCCACTGTTGGATAAGGTTGGTACGACCGGTCGTTGGGTATGTGATGGAAATGCATGCAAATGAGAATTTTTGTCCATGATCATGGGTTTAAATCCTTTGTACGCGTGTTTGGGAACATTTGATTAAACAGGTTGATCGTACCAACTTTATCCAACAGTACCGCGCAAGCAGAATATGTTTTTCATTCTACCCTGTCTCAAGTGCATGCGGATCTCGATTTTATTGTCCCTACCGGATGAGTGCAAACAGCACGAAACCGCTCGTAGGGTGTGTGATGAAAATGCCTTTTTAACACAAAGGCTACTTTATTTATTTCAAAATCTGATCTTCATATTTCGAAATGAGATATGACGAAACATACTTATGTTGAATGAAGCTAGATTTTAATACAATTAATTGATTGATTGAACAAACATGCTCATATTTTGTTCTGTCATTGTGATAGAATTTTGATGAACAATCCTATTTTGGTGTTAGAATCACATTTCTTTTGTATTTAATAAATGTCGAGGAATTATAAATTTCAAGTAGGAATTAACGTGTGAAAATATAGAATTCGCTGAAACGATAACTTAACTCCGAGTTCATTTTATAAACAGTTGCTGCATTTTCGCTTAAAATTGTAACAACCAGTTAGGAGAAAATAAAACGTTGTGTCTTACGAATATTGCTTGGGAACATTGTTAAAATTTGTCCCGAGCAATAAGAAATTTCATATGAATATCTATTGAATTCGAGATGGTTACCAAGCTTAATGGCGCATTTAATCATAAAAATGCCAATTCAAAAAATCTGGCAAATTTATACTGGGCCATCAATCATAATCTTCCGACAACAACGCAAACCGATCTGACACAAATTCCCACTATCATGTTTTATCATGCGTCTGTCCGTGAAATGCCGTTCGTTGCATCGACTGTCGATTCGGTGACAGTTTACATTTTGCGGTCAGTAATTGTAGAGCGAAGTCCGACGGAGGCGCCGCATAATTGATCTTTTGTACGCCGACCGAAAAGGTATACCAGGATGGAATCGAATTAAAATGGGTTGAAATGGTAATCGTCAACTTTTCAAACAATTGAATAAGTCATTCACAGAATTCCGTCCTACTTCAAGCTGAAATCAAATTATATTTTTATATCTTGTTTTTCTTGTCGTGGTGAATAAAATTATCTTTTGCGGTGTGGACGTACAAATTTGCACTCGCATACTTTTAGATCTTATTCCTCGCTCTTATGTCAGATCTAGACGATTCTTATATTATTAAACGTGTCTCAACGTCCTTATTCGGAATATACTAATTTCAAGTCCGAGGCACATGAATCCATGAGAATCAAAATTTTCTAGTTTCCACCCACACGTTACATACGCGCGCAACATTGATTCCAATCCAGAATAACGCAAGAACTCAAATACGATCAGGAAGCTCTCGTCATCTTACATTTACTGAGAGTTGTATCAGCACTGTCTGAACAGCCCCGATTTACGTAAAAGTGTACGCCTTTTACTATCCATTGGATCGCACTGAATCGCATCCGTTTGCTCTTCAGTCCACAGACCGCCACCGATCGATAAACGAACGCTTCGCCCAGTGAATCGACTCACTCTCGCAAAATTGTAACGATGGCCAATAACGTGACCTTAAACGGATCTGACGACGAGGCTTGTAAAAAGTGTAAACTTTGTCAAAAGCTGGTAGATCCCAGATCGCGTCAAGTTAAATGTTACTTGTGTTCGATTGCTGTTTATGCGAATTGTGACAAGTATTTATCACCCGAATCAGTGACTCTAATTTATAATGAAAAATTACCAAAGCATCTGGATTACATGTATGTAATACATGCAGAGTGAAGTATCTAGTGATTCATCCAAAGCTGAAAACTGTGCTTCAATTATTGAAAGACATGTTCGCGTACAGGCGAACCTTAAACGGTTTGAAAATGCATTAGTGTCTTTCCAATCATTTGCGTAGCAAGAAGCGCACAAGCCACTTCAAAACACATTCCTTGATCATGTGAACCGTAAGTCTTAGGGGGAAGTGAAAAACAGTGCGGAAACACTGCTTGCTCCAGAAATCGATCGAAGACCCTTCCGAGAACTCTAGACGACCGATGATTCTGTGAAACAGACCAGTAGTCAAGCAAACGGAAGTTTTAACTAAATGTATATAAGCTAAGATAGAAGAGTTTGAACATTAAATTCCCCAAAAGACAAATTTCGAAGACATAACGGTAATTGGTAATAGTCTGATTGAATCAAGATCTCTGTCGCTAAAGAAACGCGATGCAGATGACAGGAAATAATGGAATGATCTTTGTCAAAGCTTAGGTATCACTGCCTCACCAGCGTCCTTGGCACGATTATTTAGACCCCCGAACTCACCTCGTGCGGACTCACCCAGGTGTAGTACTAACTTCTGTAAAGATGTAGAAAATATCTTGCTCACCTCATCCCTATAAGTTGTAAGCAACTACGCTGTACGAATCTTTTCCGATGTTCCGTAAAAAGAACGACAATTTCGTCGTAATAATCTAGAACTATCAAAAGAGGCTATAAATTACAATGCTGTTATCTTTCCTGGTGTACCCAGTTCGAACGAAGAAGAATCCTGTGAACGACTGGAACATGAATGCAGTGAATGCGGATTTTTACAAGAGCTATATATTTGAAGGGCATAATAACGAATCATGTTTTGCGCCTTAAGCCAAAAAGGAATCGTAACCGCCTCTTCTTCTCAAAATATTATTCCGCACAGACGAAATGAAGGATAGAATACTCGAGGCGTGGTACCAATGCCAAAAATTTACACTTTTTGAAAGTCGTATTCGGGATGTATACTCCTTAAAGCGCACGAACATGAATGTTCCCGAACTGATTTCGTCACCCAAGAGCCGACCACTTCTGGGTCGGCGAATCAACTACTATGACTTCTTCACCATTCCCTAAAATCAAATATCTATTATGCTGTTACGCCAATGCTCAGAGCTTGCTGGACAAGTTTACCGAACTTTATTCACGTACGACCGTGGCGTCTTGGGATTTGATTGCGGTGACAGAAACCTGGTTGAATAATTCCGCACTCGACTCTGAACTTAACATCCCACACATGATGATTCACAGAAAATATCGAGCAACAAAAGGTGGCGGGGTCCTTCTCTACTTACATGAAAGCATCAAATGCAATATACTTTCTTCCCTGAGCTGGATGTTCCAGATACATTGTTTTGCGATATTGACTCTCATGATAACAACAGGTGCCTTTTTACATTGATTTATCGACCCCCTTCTTCAACATCTGCCGCGGAAACTGTTCTTCCTAATGCAATATGCTTTGCATTGAGGCTAACTTATTCACATTACATCATGCTCGGTGATTTCTTAATGTAGTGACACTTGCCACACATATTACGGATACCGATTCATTCAAAAGCTTTCTTCAAGATAAAATGAATTGCACCAAACTTTAGAACTTGTCCAACAACCAACGCGATTTCGATGTGAACAAACCCCATCGATCCTGGACCTCATACTTACAAACGAATAAATCATGATAGAATGTGCTTGCTATACAGCACCACACGGATTGAGTGATCAGGTTGTCATGGCATTTGATTAAATTTATCCATACCAACCAGTAGAAAATACTCAACGAACGTATACAACTGTGAACTATGACTTGCTTCGAGCTCTTACTACTGCAAATCGATGGGATTTCCTTGAACTCAAATCAACTAAGGAAAACTGGGAAACTTTTTACAGCCAACTCCATATCATCATTGATTTATCATCGAACGTGAAAATATTAAGCAGCAAACAGCGTCCAAAATCCTCTCACAAGCAGTACTTGGAAATGGATGTGTAAGCGTGACAAGGCCAGGTACAAATACTTGGACGATCCGTCATCGCTAACTTGGCGCAATTACACCTTATTGAGAAATAAATGTGACTGCTTCTTTTGAAATGATAGAAAACATTACCGAATCAATCTAGTCGAAAAATTTGTTATGAATCACAAAGCATTGTACAAACACGTCAAAGACCTCCGGAATGTTAAAATGGAAATATCGCCACTGGCCTCTGCTACTGGCATAGTGACATCATTTAAATATTGTGCAAACGTTTTTCGACAACAATTTGCATCAGTAATCTTACAACTGTCGACACATGGACAGTTTCTGTACTCTAACAACTGCAGCCTGCCAATTCTTCACGAGACGGAATTCACCTTGATAGATAATAATCTCTCTTGTGAATTGTCAAGACCGTTGTCGAACGTGTCCGATCTAAAAGGGTGGCGAGAGAAAATATCCGTTAAACTATCGTCCGATAGCTTTATTACTAGTGCTATCTAAAGTAATGGAGTCCATGATAGCTGATATCTTGGAGAATCACCTTGAGATCATTAACTTAATCTCTAAAGCACAGCATGGATTCAAGAAATACGATCTTGTTGATATTAGCAGAAGAAGCTTGGTCTAAGCAACTGGATGCTGGAAACTCCGTGGACGTAATTTATATTGATTTTTCAAAAGCATTCGATCGTGTCAATCACAAACTGCTCTTTTTGAAATTCCTTTTCTGAGGAGTAAATGGTGAACTGTATACATGGATAAGAGAATGGTTCATATCCCGAGAGATATACGTGCGAGTCAAAACTGAGCTATCCGAGTCGATTCAAGATGCACGTGGGGTCCTATAAGAATCAGTCCTAGTACCGCTATTGTTTTTAATAAATGTGAACAACTTGCCTACGATGGTAGAGTCACGTGTGCTCATTTTCGCTGATGACGCAAAGCTTTGGCGCAAGGTAAAGTCCACAGCCGACATAAAGACCCTGCAACGGGATCTCGATATGTTTCATGCCTGGTCCCTAGATAACGAATGCCACTGAATGCCTCGAAATGCAGCTTATTATCGCTCACCAGCAAGTTTAACAACGTATATTACATAGGTCGTACTGCAGGAAAAGATTTTGGCTTGATTATTCAGTCTGAATTAAGACACTCTATGCAATGTCCACTCACTGAAAGCGGAGCTGAAAACAACTTGTGTCTCCTCAGAAGACCCCTAGGTTTGTTTAACGCCAATATATAATCTGAAAATTTATTTCAACCTACATGCGCACTCATATCGAATATGCTATACCGGTATGGGATCCTTATTTGAAATAAATTATTCTGCTATTGGAGACTCCACAGTGCAAAGCGACTAAACTCCTTCATGGATTTTCTTATTATCCATACGAAATTCGACTTAGAAAATTTAAATTGCATTCACTCCCATTCAGCCGACAACGAGGAGCACTAATTTTCATTTGGGCAGTACTGAATTAAACAAATCATTCATGCAGCTATTTTTTTACATCTTTCCCACAACGCACATCTGCGTGGTCACCAATCTAAACTTTGCCAACAGCATATCAGGTTGAACTGGGGCATATACGCATTTAACGTTCGCAATTATGCCATTGTGGAAGAGTTTACCTACTCATGTGGCACAATCTGAATACAAAAACTTTTTTTTTAAAAATCACTAAATGGACATACATGTTATTTCACGTTTGACATTAATAATGAACAATATTTTTTGATATATTTTACTATTCATCCCTATGTGCATTTTTTGTGGCTCTTGTAAAGCATAGCTTATTCTACCCGCATATCATCTATGAAAAAATCTATGAATCAACAAGATGTTTGATTGTCGCGTTAGACACCATAAAGTTTGTTATTCGTTTACGATAATTTGTCGCGCGTAATTCAATTCTACACGCTTGAAATGTGGATGATTTCTTCATTATAATAGTTTTCTTCCTGTTCACCGTAACATATTTATTGAAAAAATGTCGTTTGTTTAAATGATATTATTTGCATAAAGAATGGTGCGGCGGTTTTGACTAAAACATTCTAATTTAAATTTTAGAATATTAATAGAAATTTTAAATCATTCTGTATCAGTGTTTTTGATCTAATTGATTTTTTCATGATTAGCTATGATGGGTACATCATACATGACATATTTCGATACCAAGAAGATTTGCGTGAAATCTCTTTTTTGGCTAATTTGACCGAAACTTTTGGTCTAAAGCTTTCTTGACTCGACTTGGAATTAGCTTTCGCTCACCATCTATTAACTCATTCAAAGGTTAATAGAATGCCACTAAGACCAAATAATGATCAGCTTCCTAGGCAGTTTTTATGTACGGCTTCGTATATAGAAAAATTGTACTGACGAATAGGAAGATTCAGATTTTTTCCACGTGTTTTCTTACTGAACCAAAGAATCATTTCGACTCCATTTGCTATCAAATCAGTTTTCCCGATGTTTAAGATTTTAATCGCAGAAACTTTACTCTTGCGATCATTTTCCAATGCTTCCACATAATGCGGCAAAGAGAACACAGAAGCTCTACACACGTGACATAGCTTTTAAACTGAGTGTTAAATTATGTGTCTTAGATATTTATCGCTTTGGTGGCATATTATTAAATTAAAATCCAAAGTTGTTTGAAGAAAAAGAAATCTATATATATAATAAGCCAGCCACATATGTGAGTGTGTATAACTTCGCTCAGTCGGTGATTTCGAAAATTAAGCTTAAAGTTCTATAAATGCTGAACACATCGGGATAATCGCCCTGAGAACACACGATATGCTGAAGCGATCAGTGATCAAAGCTGTTCGCGAAGACAATGTTATCAGAATGAACCAATAAGATCTTGCGAAGCGAAACCAATGGACGAATCTGCTGTCCAGCTCGACCCAATTACGTTCATCGATTTACTGATTAGGATGGACGAATCACATGAATTCTTCTTGCTAGTGATGTTTTGTTCTGGCTCAATCGTATTTGAATCAATTGTGTTTCAACCTTGTCCAATTGCGTTTTTGAAATTTCTTACAGAAATATTCCAGAACAATTCCAATACACAGCCTTGACCAAATGTTTTATTTCGGTAGTTATGCTTTAATGCTTGTTTGGTAAATGAAAACGTGTTATATCATCACTTAACGTTTCATCAAATTAATTTTATTTTCGTCTTGTTTTATCGAACGTCTATGTTAACTACCTGCGGGATGGCGTTCATGTTTGTCACGGAAACAGAGAAGCAATGGTTTTGATGGCCATCTCATTGTGTCCCATGGTAAGGTTAAATTAGGCGGGCATTGAACTAGGCTCATATTAATGAGTTATCATCTTGACACATTTTTTGTGAGTAACATTTTTTCGCGTCCTAATGTATCTATGTTTTATTTTTCATGCTAGTAATATCTACTCCAAAAAATCCGGATTTTGGAAAATTTTGTTCTCACGTATGCGTTCTGCACTGATACTCATCAGAAAAATAAACAAGTTAAAAATAATTCGGGTAATTTTCAACACGTTCTCTCGATTTTCAATATTCAGTAAAATTTATAATATTTAAGACGAGAATCAATGTGCTTAAGCCATAAATATTTATTATCCTGATTGTCGTTTAAAAAATATTCATCAATCTAGAATAATACAATAAAGTCAATTTATATCCTTGGCTAAGAATTTAACTCTCTAAAATTTCACATCAGAGAAATGATAACCAAGTGGAGCTCAAACATTGGTACCTCAATGAAACAATATCTTTCACATTGGGATTTGTTTTGATTACCTCCTATCTACGGAGTCTATATCGTTTTGAGAATGATAGCTATAATCCAGCAATTATATTATTTGATATTAACATTGCTTCTAATGTAGTATGCAATATAATTAAGGCTCGGAATTTCGCCATCGTTTCTTACGAAGGTGCCTGTGGCCCGAGGTTGAAATTCATCTCAAAATATTGAGAGTATAGAGTATTAAGTGTATGTCAGTAAAGATTTCTAGTGCAACATAAAATCTTTCTACATTAAACATTAGCCACTTTTCCATTTTAGCTTAATACCGCTTTAAGGCAAGATCAATCAGGGCCAAAAGGTTGGTAGTAGCTGTAATCTCTGATATTCTGCAGCCAAACATATCTGTACAGAATTTGCATTCCCTTAGCTAACCAAATTTCAATGTACACTCTTCAGATAGAAACAACTGCTTTAGTTATAACTGAAACAAAGTTGTACTCGTTGAAAATATTCAATTTCTATGACGATCTTAAATATGATATTGATTACTAGCATTATAGTGTGTACATAACCGTGAACTGGTACTGCATAGTCGCGTAGAAGCAATGATGAAAATATTATATGTTGCTATGATTTCGATTTTACGAACGTCTAGGAATGACATCGTATGTATATATATATGTATGTATGTATGTATGTATGTATGTATGTATGTATGTATGTATGTATGTATGTATGTATGTATGTATGTATGTATGTATGTATGCATGTATGTATGTATTATGTATGTATGTATGTATGTATGTATGTAGTATTGTAGGTAGGTATGTAGTATGTAGGTATGTAGTATGATGAGGTAGGTATGTATGTAGGTTGGATGTATGTATGTATGTATGTATGTATGTATGTATGTATGTATATGTATGTATGTATGTATGTATGTATGTATGTATGTATGTATGTATGTATGTATGTATGTATGTATGTATGTATGTATGTATGTATGAAAGCACAAGCCTGACCAGGGCAAAGTGCCGCGCAGTCACAGATTACACGTGGGTTAAGATACTGTCACATTGCTCATGCCTAGACAGATGTGAGAAATAAAATAGAAATGGTAGTGAGACTTCAGCGTGTTTCAGCATGCAGCTCACTACCGGTGGCCAATCAATTTAGCACGACGTTAGCCGCACAGCACCAAGTACTGCACGATCGCACATCTGTGCATTGTAGGTTAATATTAGTCATTAATTGTCGTGAGCTATCAGATTACACGAGTCACAAATCTCTGCAGTAAGAGTAAAAGAAATTGAACTCCAAAACCTTCATTTATCATTTGTGGGCTTAAAAAATCGCACATACATTAGGCCTCAAATTTCAACCATGGGTTATTCGTTTCAATATGTATGCTCTTTAACTGAACATTTTGCATGTGTAATGTTGATCTGAGGTCGAAATCACACTTAATGTACGTCCTTATTCCACCGACGTTTCTATCTAATTCTCAATCGAACTGTAACAAAATTATTAAACTGCTTTTACGAAGATTATAAACTCATATTAATGCGGAACATATTAATAAGTTTTTAAATGCTTTGCACGAACACATTTCCGAATTCGAAATGCATGGCTGTATCGAGTGGACTTAAAATTGTCTTCATTGAGCCTGAAAAATGGTTTTATTTTTGTTCGCCTTGCTAATCCGTACTAATATTGGTTTTCATTTAAAACTTTCCATAATTATTCCAGTGTTTCACGGTTCAATGCATTTCCGATAATCGCAAAGAAACTGAAATCGATAAGAGTAAAAATAACTGCCAATCTCAACAGTTTTATGCAGTTCGTTCCGTTTCATTGTTTAAATCGTCCATTCGCTTTTGGCTGGGACTATCCCGTCTAACAATCTCTTCTGTAGTTTAATGGGTTTACTCAGAAGTAGTTTCAAATGTGAAATTTAAACAAAATATAACGTTGAAAAATTGTTTGGATTTTTATTGTAATTTGGCGACAATCCAAATGCAAAAAGTCAATATACTGTTGGAAAAAGTGTTAATATCTGCGCTATGTGGAATCAGAATTAATAAACAAAAATTTCAATAAGGTTCTGGTTCAACAATTGCTCATGGTTGCTTAACATGACTAAAATAGCAAGCACTATGTCTGAGCCCGACTATTTCATTAATGCTGATTACTAACTGTGTTTTACTGAAGTTCATCTTTGCGTTGGTTTATGGGACTGCTTTACTTTTCGCAATCTGGAATATTTCAGGCGAAGTTAAAACTGTCTTCATTTATTGCCAAATTTATAAATTAGGTAATAAATACAGATTGAGATATTCGAGTTTAAATTTTTATCTGTAAATTGTTGTGATGCTGTTGATTTGCCCACAATTGAATGAAAACTTTGCTAAATACCAGAGTTCGTTGGCTAATTCGTTAGCAAATAAAAGAATAACCAACTAAACAAATAAATTAGATGTTATCATCCAATGTAAACAATGCTTAACCTGTTCGATATCCCAAACGCAGCGGATAATTCTCCCATTGGACATAAAAGGTCGATATTAACGTGATATTATTTTATCATCAAGCTGCACAACTATTAATGCTAAGAGATGACGCCTGCATGAAACATTTTAATCACACTCGCTAATAATATAAAGTTTTGGCGTTATCGCTGCTTTTAAATTAATGAACTTGCTAAAGAGTTGTATTTTCGATAAAAGATGTAATTTAAATTCGTGGAATTTTCTCTTTATGGGGAAAATAACGCGGACTTTCAATTTCTGGTCCAAAAACAAGCTGTACTGCGACTTTGCGCTCCGAATTTTTACGTATATTATTAGAATTCATTCGAATTGTCTGTCTTGTTTAACCATAGAATTAACCTCAATTCTGTAATCGTCGATCCAAAATCACTCCGACCAATTTTTAGCACTATCCACGACACTGCTCATTCTCTTCCGAAACTGGCTATCCTGCTTGAGGTCTCTATGCTGGATCTTTTTTCTAACTGTATGACAAACAACTCGCACATTGGGTTTGAAATACTTATTACCACATTAATATCAATAGATATTCAGATTAGTCATTCTTCTATATCATGCTGATCAATATTAAGAAATTACTAAAATGCACTTTCATTCATAATACCCAAATTACCCAAGTTACTCGGGAAACACGCGCAGCATTTAAGAATTTAAAAGAACAGTTTCGATATCCTTCTTACTGTTTAGTGTTATTTTCAGCAGACGTGGTTTATCGAAATGTGGGAGCTCTACTCGACTCTCTGGCAGATTTAAAACTGATGAGCGTTCGCGTGGAATGATCTGTAGAGATACATATTTTGTCTAGTTGGCATTACAGACTATATTTTCCGATTTTTCGGTCGTTTTACCGAGAAACCAGGAGTTCTGAGCTGTATCTGGAGTTTCAAATGATGCCATTTATGTTTGTGTGCAGAGCTCTAAGCTCAACGTGCGATCATATAGGTTGCATTGCTTGACACTTGTTGAAGCAGGCAAGCCTTTTTTTGTTCTCTTCCACAATGTTTACAGACGTAGCATACGCCAGGAATGTTTTCATCATTTAAGATGTTTATCGCCACTGTGGCCAATTATTTGTCACATTTTGTGTGACACGTGTTTGAGCACTTGCGACACGTGACAGATTTGATCTTACCACTAACTATTTTCTCACAGACGACACCAGTTTCGCGAACAGTAGATTGTTTCTGTTACTGTTACCACGTTGTTTAAACACAGAATCACATAGTGATTCATGGACATGCACTCAAGGTGCTTATGGATGAATAATGTAATGTGTTGCTCACATCCACCAAACTTGCACACCACTACGGGTTTCTGGCTGTACTCCATCATCAGGTGGAGACAGTATGATAAGGTTCAGTGAAACTTGAAACAGTGGATACGTGGTACACAAAGTTATACTTGAATGACACAGTTACATAAGGTGCGTACACGAACCATGGTTTTCAAAAAGAGAATCACATAGTACAAATGGCAAACAGCCTGAAACCGGTAGTGGTGTGTTAGTGTGTGGGATGTGAGCAACACATTACTTTATTCATCCATAAGCGCCTTGAGTGCTTGACCAGGAATCACTATGTGATTTTGTGTTTGAACACCGGGGTTTGTTGTATGAACCATATGTAAGAGTGGCATTCAAGTATAAATATGTTTACCACTTATCCTCTGATCATGGCTCACTGATGATCGCAAACAGTCGGAAACTGATAGTGGTGTGTAAGTGCGGGGGATGTGAGTAACATATTAATTTAGTAGATTGTTTTAATGGGGCCAACCAAAAGTACATCCGAAGCGGTAAGAACATCGATACGGCTGTGGTTGTTTTATTTGGTATTATGTAGGTTTGGCGTGAAGTGACGAGATCTAAGAAGCAAGAATCAAGGATCAAGATTATGGTGATAAAAGCTAATGCTTTACCATGTACCATTGGATGACACCTCTTGCAAAAAAGCAACATTTAATCAAAAATCCAATTGTTAATATTTTTCTGGGTTCATGATGCTTCAATACACCGGGCCAAATTCAGGGTTTTGTTTGACGTATGCATCCAATTTCGATTTGAAAACACCAATTGTCGTTGCATTCAAAACATCTTGCGGTAGCGCATTCCATAGAAAGCAGATACGCACAGAGAAGAAATAGCGACGACAATCAAGTCTTGAGTGCGGTATTTCGAGGCAACACGAGTGACTGCGTGTATTTCGAGGGAAGTTTACTTTTATTAGTTCGCTGAGCGGATGGTTTTCGGTCCGCAGTATCTTGTAGGCCAGAATCAGGTCGATCCTCATTCGCCTTCGTGTAAAATCACGCAAACCAAGGATGGCCATTCGGTCTTGATACGGGACCCGCTGCATCCCTTCAACTAACTTTGTAGCTTTGTGGTATATTCGAGCCAGGATCTCGATGTCTTTGCGCAACCACGGTGCCCAGGCTGGGATCAAATAATCCATAGTTGGATGGATGTAAGTATTTAAAATTCGAGGAATTGTTTTGGGTGAGAACCGTCCGAAAATTCTTCTCAGAATTCCTAATATACCACAAGCCCGATTAAACACTTTTCCACAATGCATACTCGGTTTCAGGTTATTAGTTATCAAATTCCGAGGTCCTTTTCAGCGGTGGTCCAATTTAGGATGTCGTGGCCTAGATGGTATGTATATTCGCAGTTACGGCCAAGCTGTAACATATGACATTTACGTAGGCTGAAAGGCATTTGATTCTCTAGAGACCAGCGATACAGAACATCCAAGTCGTTTTGCAGCATTAAACAATCTGCATTAGATCGGATTTGCTTCCATATTTTAATGTCATCTGCAAAAAGAACGAGCTTGCATCGCACTATTTCAGTTATATCATTTATATATAACAGGAAAAGAATAGGTCCGAGCACTGAACCTTGAGGCACCCCGCTCGTGAC
>JACCGJ010011298.1:0-41336 GCA_013407085.1 Atriophallophorus winterbourni | reverse complement strand
CTGGTGTCCCGCGATCAGATATCGCAATGGCTAGTTACGCTTCAGAATATGTCCCGAAACCGTGTTTAATGGCGGTGTTACACTAAGCATCATCTTGGAGTGTTTGCTTGACCTTGTATGTTGTCAAGCGGAGTGACGAGAAAAGCTTGTTACGATGCACGACAGTGAAAACTGCAAAGAAAGCTGCCATGCTGATATCGCTCTACTCGTTCACGAAAGTTGTTTGAATGTATGTTCAATTCGAGGTGTAGGCTCCTCTACCCAGTTTGGTTGTGCTTACTCGTCTTAATAGATTCCGTAGCTATTTATATCCCACCCTTCTCCATCTTTAAGGATTTTATTTTTCATGGTTGCGTGGCAGTTAAGCATCCGGTACGCGCTACCGGTATAATGCTGTCTGCGATGATGATGATGGTAATGTCGATGGAAAGCATTCGGCTTCCATTCTTGTCATGCATGGATGGTCCAGATAAACCGCCGTAAATTAAAGATTCTAGTACGCACTCACTTTAGATCACCAAGTTTGTATTTATAGTCAACTTGCGAGTACATCAAACGTCAGAGCTCAATCGGTACAAAATGACAGCTGCTCTGCCAATCCGCTTATCAATCTCCGTGTCTAGCAAGAGGTTATCCGCCATGGTTGAACAAAGATATGTGAAATGATGTACTGTTTCAAGCTGACAGTTTCCAAAAGTGATGAGTGTAAGCGATGCAATCACTCAACTACGGAATTTTGTCTTGCTCATGGTGATTGTTAGCCCAAAGACTTTGCATGTCAACGAAAAACAGTCAAATAGAGATTGGTGGTGTTCTTGGAAGTGATCAATAAAGGCTGCATCGTCAGCAAACAATAGGTCATGCATGAGACATCCCGTGGCTTGGTTTGTGCTCTCAACCGGTTCAGGTTGAACAGCTTGCCATCACTTCTTGTCTTGCCTTGAAGCGTACTTCAGAAGCAGAACAAAGTGAAAGCCGAAAGGCGTGAGTACAAAAACACACCATCGTTGGACGCCTAGCAAATTTAAATGGATTCTGAACTGAAACCTTAAAAATGGACATAGCCCTTTATTCAAGACTGGAATGAAATACCGAGTTTCCGCATTCTTGGCGGGTCAGCCTATATGATTAAGCATTTTGGAAAGACCATTCATGCAGTCATAGACGAATGCCTTCATTAAATAAAAAAACAACGTATAATTGCATACGCTGTTCCCGAATCAAGAGATGTCTCTCCACAACGCCAATGGTACCAAAGGAATAGCATGGCTGATACATTTGCACAGCCGTCGCAGGAGTTGGCAGTACGAAGTTGAAATACAACATTGGTCCGCCTAGCGGTACTCCGGCTCCGGCTTTTTTCTAGAGGTTGACTCATGTAGTCTTTTTCCTGAAGGTTGGCGATGAGGGTTTTCCTTTCCTTTTGAAAGCAAAATCAGACACTAGGCAAAGTGTCGCAAAAGCAGACAGACTGCCCTGGTCAATATAAATATATAAGAAATAGATGGTAGTCAGATTACAGTGAGTTCTCACATCTTACTCATCAAAGTAGCATAAAGATTTGAAACAGTTCATTTTAACAACATAAATTTAAGTTAAATGTTTCCTGTCTATTACGACCCGCCACACACCAACCAATAAATGATTCCGGTAATCCTCATCAGCCAATGTATTGACGTGACATTTGGTATAAAATATACGATAAAATAAGGGTTTGTTCTCGAATTTTAATAATATATGTTGAGATCAATGTCCGAAAGAGCTTCTGGTATTAGGTCGAGTAACAAAATGAATAATCGCGGAAATCATATCTGCTTTATAAATTCATTTACAATTCACTAATAAAAACGGAATATCGCTTGAAATTGACCATCGAGCTGTGATTGAATAATTCTGAAAATATTTCAGTCACCTGTTATGCAGGGCACCTAATGCAGTCTTATTTTAATTCTCACAAGAAAATTAATTTCTATTTAGAAATAAAATTTTATCATGGAATTAGCAAGGAATTATTTAGGACAAACTCAGAATGGCGTTCAAGTATTCGGTCGAAAAAATTAACTGATGTTTAGCAAAACACATGAAACCTATGGTGTACATAACACATGCTTTTTGAACTATAGATTAGTCATTGAATAATCTCCACAAAACATTAAAATCAACGAAAACATGAGGTAAGTGAAAATGCTTAAAATGCGAACCAAAAGTAAGATTTACATCAAGAGCACATAGTGAACTTCATAATCTTTGAAGTTTCACATTAGTATCAATCAATCAATTATTATCATATCCACGTTCACATTTATGTGTTTCACTCGCTCGAGGGGTCAAGGGAGCTTCTGTGAACTTTTAAGGGCGGAACGATGCTCCCAATCTTTCCTAGCTGGGTAATAACGCTTTCTAACATTTTTTCAATGTGTGGGATGTTATTTCCTCTCATACTTGACTCAATATCTGTAGCTTCTATTGTTAAATTTCTAACTTAAACACTACAGAAATATATCTTTTGTGAACGCGAATGATTTAAATTCGCTGTACAGGACCCGAGCAACGTTTGAGATTGCGCATTTAATTGAACGTACTCCGTAGACAGACTACATATTGCTTGTAAAATGCTACTCTGTTTATCCACGATATGTCGAAAATGTAAACAAGGTTTCTTGAACAGGAAGCATTAAAATTTCTCCAAAAACATTTATGTGTAGCTTTAGGTTTAGCGTTTGAATGAAGAGCAGCCAGCAATTGATGTCGAATTATTCAGGTTTAAATATTTGATTGCCGTTACTCAACTCACAGACAAGCAAACGTTATCGTGTTTCACACCACAGCTAACTACTATCTTCATTTTGTTTTATCTGTTTTCAAATTAGCCGCATTTCATTAAACTTGTGGTCCGTTGGTATAGTTAACTTGGGTTTGCTTTGGACATGGACGGAATTGCAAATCGTGTCCAATGCTTCAAATATTGAACCCAGAATTTTATAAGATGAATACATTTGATTTACGTGATCACTGAGGAATTTTGAAGACGTCTCTTTGCGTTTTTTATTTTTACGTACAAATTATGTCACTTTCAAATACGTCATTGATTAATTAGAGCAATCCCAAGCAATGTGGATCATGCATGCATATGCAAACTTGTAAAATGGATTTTTGACGCTCAGTATACTTAACCTTAGATTACCGCTTAACAATTTAGGATACATTGATTGTTAATCCAATTTTGCCACATCATACATTTTTTATAATAGTGAAACATACTATTTGTCACGAATTTAATAACATAACATGGGTTGCTTCAAAACTGTAAATTATTATCAAACATTTATAGCGCTCTAGTATTACTCTCTGAAAATACATGTAAAAATGTTATGAAAACGAACAAAAACGATTAGTTCATGTATGAAATATGAATTTGATATTGAGATAACTCAAAATACAATTGCTGATATAATAAGCGAATCGGGAGGTATAATCTTCTTGTGTTTCACATTGAACTTGTTCACAACCACCAACAAACTATTGTTCTTCGTCCGTAAACCAAATGCACTCATCTATTATGCATCCATTCGTAAACCTTTCACCAAGCAGATGCATGTGAGTCATCTGAGCTGCTCAAATTATGCGCGAAGCAGTTCACTGTTAAGTTGATTAATGCGTTGTTTGCATGGGATTCAGGCAGAGTTCAGTTAAAAATCTGAATGATGTATTAGCCACAAAACCACCAAATGAGTTAGATGAATTAATTTGACTTTATGGACTGCAGTCATAACCGATAAGTGGCGAAATCGGTGAAATCATTCAATTTATTATCATTTCATTTCAACTCAAATGAAGATGATCGAAAATCAAATTGTAACACAAAAATGAAAATTAAGCGATACTCTTTTGTAATCATCTTCGTAAAGAATAAATTTTACTTGAATAAAACGTCAGGAACTTGTTACAAAATTGCAATATTTTATTATGAATACTTCGAAAAAATGTTTTTTTTCCAATCTGATTTCATTGTTATTGTTGAAATTCATGCACACGCTCACCATGCGTTTCCAAGGTTGTCATGGCCTAAGTGGTTTTTAGGAGGAGCTCTTAATTCCAAAAATGCAATAATGACATGCATCTCATATAACCTCTGACAATCAAGTCCAGCTCCTGGCCTGCACCTGTGATCCTCGGTGAGCGGACGGAACTGGTTCGACTGACAGGAGAAAGGGCGAAGGGAGCTGACTGGGGCATCAAAACCAGCTTGCTTTTGGTAGGTGTAGCTCGTAATTCCATGAAAGCGGTCCGCCTGAAGGAAGGAAAACTCTCATAGAAAAACTCCATTACCTTGTGGGTACATATAATCGTGGCAAAGACTTCAGGAGTCAACCTCGAGGAAAAATATCTAGAGAGTGTCTAGTTAAGCAGTCCAAAATTGTATTCAACGTCGTCCTGACAAGACCTGTGACAGCATCGTTGTACAAACGTATCAGCCTAACTGTTCCATTGAATTCATTAGCGTCGTGGAGAGGGAGCACTCGCCTTAAGGACAATAGCTAGTTTTCCATGTTTAACTGCCCTCGCTTAAATCTCAACCTATTATTGGAGAGGACACTCCTTGCGCTTCTATGGATATTAACGCAAAAGCAGCAAATAAACGTTCAAAATCTATTGCTCGACTGGTGTGGAGCGTAGCGCCTTTGTCTGTTTGGGACGTTGGGAGAGATTTTCAGTTCTCATCAGACGGCTACCCACCGCCTCAACCTGGGAAGTTTCCAGTCATTTAGGTAACGTCTGGCCACGGTCTGCTGACCTCATTGGTAGCACGGGGATTAGAATTCTACCAACAAGCACACTGCAAAAGCCCACTAAAAGCAGCTGAATCAAGCATCAGCGTGAGCTAACGGATGTGGACTCTAAATCTGAGTTGCAGTATCATTACGTTGGTCAACGTTTATGCACCGACGCTCGCTGCGACGCTTGCTGAAGTATACGCTTTTTATCATAAACGCAAAACATTCCTCAAAAAACAGTCTAGTGGTATTGGGTGATTTCAAAGCCATTTTTGGTGTAGATTACGAGTTTGACAAAACTCGCTCGTAAAGATCGCAGTAGGTAAAACCGATGAAAAAGGGCAACACCGAGTAGAAATGCGCAGGAAGTTTAGTCTTTATGTCAGTAACGCTTTCTCTCAAACAAAGTGACTGCACGAAGTCTCTTGGAAACATGCTCCCCTGAGCATTTGTATCAGCTTGATTTTAATCTTGCTAAACGCAATAATATAGGAAATGTACTCCTCTCCAGACCATATCAAAGTGCAGACTGCAACATTGACAATTCGTAAGTTTGTGCAGAACTGAAGTTTACACAGAATAGATTACAATGCGCCAGGTTGTCTGCTAATACAAAGTGGAGTTCAACAAGATAACCATGCTGGAATTGTCTTAAGAAATCTGAGAATCGTTGAAATCCTCGTATGACGAGTTGCAATTTCCGCTTACGGTCGAAGAAAGCTTGAAAGAGCGACTGGTTCGAAGCAAAAGCTCTAGAGATGACTGTTGATTTGGACGTGAAATAGTTAACATTACTGAAGTTCAAATGTATGCCAACAGTTACAAGGTTGTCACGGTCGGGGAGGTTTTCGGGATAAGCTCCCAATTCCAAAAAATGCTTCAATGGCACGCGTCACATATAGCCTCTGACAACCAAGTCCATCTCCTGGCCTGCACGCGTGGTCATGTGTGACCCGGCGGAACTGCTTCTACTGACAGGAGAAAGGGCGAAGGTGGCAGACTAGCACCTAAAATGCAGCATGCTTCGGGCTTTCTTTCAAACAAAACCAAAACATAAAGTCTCTTGGAAACATCCTCGCTGTAAACATTGGCATCAGCTTGATATTATTCTTGTTGAGCCACTAATATAGGAAGCGTGCTCCTCACCAAATCATATCAAAGCGCAGACTGCGACACTGATAATTCACTGGTCTGTGAAAAACTGGAGCTTCCCCACACAAGATTTCACCGCACCAAGTTGCCTGTTAATTTTGGCTGAGGGCGGAAAAATGCTGTTATTTTCTAGAGACTGAAATTTTGAGGACTAGCATTTCCTAAGTGCAAATAATATGACATATGATCTATGAAAAAACCAATCTCTCCTTTATTCAGCCTAAGAAAATTTTCTTATTTATATGCAATATATGAAATGTAATAGAAATATGTCATAGATAGATTTAATCATATATTTGTGGATCATAACCATGGTTAGTGCCACCACTAAACATATCGTATTTTCTCGATCGAATGACTGCACTAGACCGAAGATGTTCAGGAGGTGCTAAAATTATGACAACATTCAAATGCTTGGAACTATGCCTATTTCCAGTATGAGGAAAGTATTCGAAAAATCCATTTTATGTCTGCTTTATTAGAATGTAAGCATTAGAAAAGCAACATGATTGGTTATACGGTTGATCCCAAATGGACACCGAAAACATAACCCATTCATTGATGAAGGTGTTACACTACCCAAAGTGCTTACTGATTAAGAAAAATCAAGAATTTTGTTAGTTCTGCGAGCCTGGATAATTTTTTTAATGTTTTCAATTAAAGCAATTCGAGCCTTGTAAAATTAGAGTATAATAAAATATATGTGTTTAAACCTTTTGAAAGAGTTTTATTGCTGTTACCGAAGTAAATTCGGCCTAATCTTCATTAGTCAAGATCAACATATTTAAAAGTTTCGCCCGGTTCAATAAGGGACACTGAAATCAGGATATTTTCTATTGATTAGTTAATTAAATCTTTGAATGAATAGATCAAAGAGCAAAATTTGTGTACAGCCCAATGTGAAAAATAAACAACAATTTTTGCTTTGGCGACCAACGGGTTCCGCCGTGTTTTGACCTCTATAAAAGAGAATATTAGTCATTGGTGTGTCGGGAAATTAATCCGAATTTTGCCATCCCTAATTAATTATTTCCGAAAATATGCATTCTGTAGCGGTTGGAAATCAAACAAAAATCTATGAACGAACCGGTTTCAATGAAACCTGAAGATCTTTACAATTCAGAACACTATAGAAAGAACAACAATAAAACGTTGTAACTCGGACAATATAAACGAAACAAGAGTCAAATAAACCCGAATTTTTCTGTCATAAATACAACGTAATGCATCATTACCCAATTGTTATTCCAGAAAAGCTAATCCCTGTGAAAAACTCTAGTAAATTACTAACCCTCAATTTACAGTTTTGATGCATACGAAAATGATATTACTAATTTAACCATGAAATATACCATTATATAACTTTTAGATAACTCGTATTTGCCCAAATTTTAAAACTGTCGAACCACTTAAAGTGTTTCGAAAAAAGTAAATCGAATTTTTACAGAGATTATAATTAAATTTGTAATTATAACCCATAAATTTCGTGAAGCTATCGCTATAAAATATATCTAGGTTAATATCTGCATAATATTCTTCGGCAAAATTTCCAATTTCTGGGCAGTTTTGCGTGTTAAATATTTGTAAACTTCAATTTTCAACAGTGCATGTTTTTCTATGGGCTATGAAACTGGAGCGAAATTGATATCCATTTTTAACGATTTATCAAAATGGCTCAGCTTATTCATAGATTTCAGATTAATTAATTGAAAGTTATACAGGAACTCTGTACGCTAAGTGAATTATCACGCAATAATAGTTTAAATCGCATGCAGCGCCTCACATAGAGGATAATTTACAAATTATTCATCAATAGGAAAGTCATTTATTTGAATAATTATAATATATGGAAAGTATGCTTATCAGCCATTCGAATATTGAATAGCAGCAATTAAATGTTTTTGATTTCATTTACATTTTCGATATAATGCATTATTCAAATAGTGTTCTGTGATCTGCAAAATAGTTTTGCTTATCAATTATCAAACTCATTTCTCGCAAAATTATATCAAATTCAGGGCCCCAGTTGATCTATGAATTCCTCATGCGCGTGATATACATTCATGGTCGACATCGATCGAAGGAGGCCAACAAAAACAAAACATCAAGTTCTTGTTTGAACACATGTAAATTAACCATTATTCTCCTAGCGGTACCATATGGTTCCACATACTTTCTCGTAAATTATTCCTCTCTCAATTAAAAACCCTTATCTTCCTAGTAGTACCATTTGGTACCAGCCTGTATTTCACAAAATAAATGTAATTACAATTTAATTTATTCATAAGAACTTTTATTTAGCCTAATCAAATATATACTGAGAATAAAAGGTTATACCAAAGTAAACTTTCTCTCAGGGAAAAAGGGCAAAATACCAAATAAATGTTCCGGCCACTTACCGCAATTGCAAACGATTGCTGCATGATTGCCCTCATCAGGTTGAGACAGTAAATTGTGCTTCGGTGAGCTCTGAATATGTTGTGAATAGGTAATTGGTTGGCATCGAACGGAGGAGGTTAATAGCCGTACCAGGCCGGCAATTTTAAACTAGGTACGTACAATTATATTTATTATTTTGCACAATGAACATGTTAATCTTAATCTGTACCGTCTGTTATATTCCAGTTTGCAACGCAATCTTTGTCTAGTAATATTTAATAGACTTAATAATCTTAATCAAAGTTTCTTCTTTGTATGCGTTTCCATTACACACACCCTACGACCGACTCCATGCAGTTTTGCACTCATCAAGTAGGGACAGTGCGATCATGATCCGCAATCCTGGAAACATTGGATGAATGGTAAACAAGTTGAGCTCCTGATCATGATATCTGCGGTTTACTTTCACATAATTTATTTCGACTGTTCACAACTAGTACGTAGTTTTTACGCACTCATGATCCGTTAATATTGAAACATAAAAAATGATTATCTTAGTTTAGAGTTTGTTGGATGATCTCAATAATCAAGAAGGTTACGAGCGGTGATCTTTATTCTTTTTTCGTGTTACACTGTCAAATACTATTCCTCAACAACTAATAAATTCAAACTATGTGTTTAACAAGATACATACATAAATGCGTTCATTAATTTCAATGATTTGCATCATTTTTCTGAAATCAATTCTACTTGAATAATCGATTTCAGATAAAAATGAGCTGAAGGCCACAAATACTCATGAATGAAGGAAGGAAGACGAGCGCGACAGTTTAGAGGATTGACTGGTAAATTCTGACAGACAGATTGAAAACTCTGACCCGTTTTTTCTTGCCTTAGGATGAAAAGATATATAAAGTTTTGTTGATGTAAGCCAGTTCATTTGACCCATATGCCACCACAAAAACAGAGATTTTAATTTGGTTCTGGAGATTTTAATTCTCAGTCATCAATCAAATAAATGAAGAATTTCCATTGAAAATTTTGTTAAGCAAATTCAATTGATTTTCGAAATTACAAACTAAAATTGAATCACGGTATATATTTAAAAAAAGGTGAAATGCATGTTGTAAACATCGATGATAATATTTTAAAATGGATTTGTAAAAATCTATATTGAAACTTTTATTGTTTCTAGATTCTTTCAAGATTGTTTTAAATATAAATAACGGGATTGTACCCAACGAATTCGCTTTCCTATTCCTACATAAATAACATTGAACCATCGCATAAAAAAACAAATGCATCTGTCTTTTATGAAGATAGAAATTCACAAAGGGAATCAGCACAAATAAAATTTTAACAATGTGCTAAATAAAACTTGTGTCAGCCATCTGCGAACTGATGATTCAGTTTTAGTTTGGGGAAATAATATTCTCTCTTTTTTCCGTATATCTCTTCACCGTTCAGGCGCCTACGATCATTTCTAGCAAAATATATTTTTTGCGTTGTACCAGTCAACGGTGCAAAGTGCCAGGAATCCGAACACTATTGTGATGCAATGGTCAAATGAAAACTAATGCGGTGGATATAATGGGATACCTTTGATATAAAGCCTCCATAGTAGCGTTATCCCTAATTCGTGATAAAGAGTTGTTGATGCTCTAATTGTAGGCGCTATTCTTGCATTGTCTATTATGATATTATGGGTTCAATATCGTCTTGCAATCTCTTCAACCGATCTACTCCATAAAAACTGTCCTGAACTTTTGAGAAAATCCTTATAATGAGCGTATTCGCTTTAATTTTAATTGTAATAACGCTAAATGTATGTAAAATTCAATTTTTTCATCTTTTAGGCGAACTCAACGTATGTTACTTCATGAAATTTGAACTAAAGTGTTGAGTGACGATAAGTAGGACAGATTTCCTACTATGAAGAAAATTTTATATTCCGCTAGTACCATAGCCACTTTGGACCTGTTAATCACTCAGCATGTAATGAGCCGTTTTACCTTATTTCGGATTGCGGTAGACACAAATCTCTTAGGCGCATTCATCATGTTTCAAATTTTGGTATAATGGCAAGTAAATTCCAGTCACCTCTATCCTTCTAATCCGGTAATAATAAAGAAATATAAAACAATTCTGACATGATTTTCTTCGATTTTCAAATGCCGATAAACCATCTGAAGTTTTATCCACAGCCAAAAGATAATATTTTAATGCATCGGTCAACACATTCCGAAATAATAGATTCACTTTACAGAGCAGTAAAGAGTATTGAATAAAACTATGGAGACGTTCGGAATTTCAGAATATTACAAACAGTGACAAATCAGTCGATTGCGAAATAAAGTTGTCCGCTTATTTCCAGACATTATTGAGACTTTTAAAAAGCATACCGCTTATCTGTTTTTAAACTTTTATGCCGGAATATTCACGTCCACATCACGGGAATTCATACAGGAATCCATTCATTAACTTGATCGACCAGCTATAAGTTAAATATTGACAACTCGGATCGTGTTAGCGCCACGACTATGAAATCAAATGTAAAGAAATCTCCGAAATCAAGTGGATTTATTTGTAAGCGACTAAAAAGGGGATCAAACAACACCCATTTACAGAAATAATTGCCGTTCTGACGTCAAAAAATATAGGCTGATGACATTGCTCCCGTTGCTGTTCGCTGAATACATAATAATATGGGGTAAATTTGCAGCGTCGATATTCGTTTTCTGCTATAAAACAAATGAATTATTCGCACGAATTGTCGTCCAAATCCAACTTTAATCTTTTGGTTATTGCAGAGTAAAATGCTATTTCAATCATAAATATTTTATCGTTTTTTTATTTTAAACAAATGAAAAATGAACTTCGAGTAACCAAAGCGTTTGCGCAAAAAATTTGTGAGGATTACGCAGATTCATTTATATAGATACACAGCAAATCACATTAAAACAATGTTGTAAAGATAATGTATATTTTTGCAGATGCTAGTTACCAAACTTTCTTTGAACACTACTAGAAAGAAAACTTTCCATACTTCAAGTCTATTATAGACTAATGGCTTTTCGACATAAATTTCATCATTCCACAACATAATCTATTTTGCTAAATTAGTTACATTTGTATAATGTGAAAAATAACGAATATTTTCATAATTGCAACCGAAAATGCCACCCCGCTGTGCAGTTCCGCTACACTACTTAGTCCACTTAAGACGAAGACATAATTCTTCACCATTATTTTTGTGCGGAACGGTGGTGGTTGACTTACCGTTTGAATATTTAATGGGAATTCTCCTTAAAATGTGTGAATGAATTATGCATCCAGGCGTTCTCGTCGAATATCGCTAGAGGCCCATGGGTAAAGGCAAACGATTATTTAAAGCTTTGCTTTTAGTCAGTGCTGAGTGACATGCGCTCGATGATTAACCCAATTTGAAATAATTTCGCGACAAAACAATATAAAAGCCAAATGAGAAAATCACGTTTTTGTTGTACCAATTGATAAGCTGAAAACTGACTTTGAATAAAAAAGCTAATTTGCATGTATTTCTATCAGATACAGACACCAGGACCAGTTTCCTACTGTATGTGCTCGTCAGGTATGGAAAAATAGGATCAGGATCAGCGTGCGCTTGAGTCTACATGCGTGTGAGCTCATGTGATTGGTCGCACCAACCTTACCAAACAGAGGCATACAAGCACAACTTGAAAACTAACCTGTTTAATTGATTCGTCTTGTACAGCGTTAGGAAACATTTTGGAAAGATTTTTATTCTTGAATCAAAGTGGAAAAACCTGTGAAATAGCTGTGAATATACAGATCATTATATTAGCTGCATTAACGCATAAGTGCATGATTGTTTACCAGTTTGATAATAACGTAAATATTGAAGCTTGATAAGTCATCAATTTAGTACACGATTTGATTCCGAAAGAATGTTGTAGCATGGGCAATCAGCCATTAATCGTTTACATTGAACGAAAAATGTACTAATTTAAGTTGAACACTCACTAATCATGCAGGTAGAATTTGAAAGCACACGAGGGAATATAAGATGCAATGAATGTGAATATATCACTAGTTGACAAGGTGAAAGTGAATTTTTGACCGTGATTATAATTTCATTAATCGATCGCAAAGCATGATTGTATGTGCTAAATAACAACAGGAGAGCCTATTATTTAAAGGGGATAAGCAATAAGACGTATTTGAAATGCTATGCAGTAATCAATCGATTGGAATATGTTTGGGAACGATCGTGTATTCATAATGCAAAGGAATTTGAGTGCCATCGGTTAGAGTAGTTTTTGGGTAACGTTTCACTTCTGACACAGAATCTTCGACAGACCAATGGTGATAGTCAGGACAGGGAACATGATTAAGTAGCAGTCAACCCACCACCACTTATTTGACCTTACCGCTAAACAGCCTATAGTACGCCTACATTGTGTCAGGTCTCGTGGGAATGACCAGGATCAGTGGCCGATTTTCCACACAGTGTGTATCCACGTCAATCTGATACAAGTGAACACGGTCAAGGTCAGTTGACACAGCGGCTCTCATACGTGAAATTACATAACTAACGGGGCTAAGGTTAAGCTGTTTGAAGAAAAACAAAAATCTAATTAACTAGTAAGTAAAAGGTGAATAAAAATTATTTACTTTCGCATCAGTGCTGAGCGCCAGATTACGGAGATTTCTGCCTTATCCACCTTATTGAACGACCGTCGACCTGCCTTGGCAATTTCGACCGCATCCGCATGTAGGCGTTCGCTATACGGTTTAATATGACATTGTCTATATCGACGCTGTGGCCCGTATCTAAAACGTGTTCCCCCAAGTCGGAATCGCGATCAAGGGATTGATATTCCCTCGCATCCCTGGGCTGTCTCCGAACACGCTTTCGGTGTTCTTCGATTCTAGTGTGAATTTCCCTGGAGGTCTGCCCTATGCAAACACCGGAACAGTCCTCGCAGTTGATTCTGTAGATGCTGTTCGTAACGCTAGCTAAAGGCGTCTTATCCTTGAGGTGCATCAGAACCGAACGGATAGTTTTCCCTTTCTTATAAGTTACGCGTATGGCCGCCTGGTTCAAGATTCTACGTATCGCTTCAGATGTGCATTTTACATACGGTATATAAACTGTATCCCGCCAAATTTTTTTCTGCGATTTTTCGGATGGGTATTTTACCTTGATCAATTGGCGTTTTACAAAACTCTTAGGATAACCGTGGTCTACGAGCCTATGGCTCGCTTCACGGTGCGCCTGTTTTCGCTCACTTTCGTTGCTGCACACGTGTTCTATCTTATGGAAAATGGAACAAGTTATGGAACTGAAGACTTGTCTTGGATGAGCGTAAGTGTATCGTAGTACAGCATGTGTATCAATAGGTTTCCGATAGACAGAAGTTTTTATTTTCCGGTCTAATTTTTGTGCTAAACAGTATAAAAATGGAAGAGTGCCTGTGCAGGATTCTACTTCCTTTGTGACAGTAATACATGGGTCTATTTCTTTTAAATATTTAAAGAAGGCCTCTAACTGATCTCGCTTGATGATAACAAATGTGTCATCAACATAGCGTTACCATAATTTTGGCTTGAGCCCTTCATTGTTAAGGGCTTTGTTCCCGAAATGCTCCATATACATGTTCGCAAGTACTGGAGATATCGGTGAACCCATTGCCAACCCTTCTTTTTGTCTATAATTGCTCATTAAATACGAAATGGTTCATGCCTAGGCAGATCGATATCCCGTTGATAATTTGCTGGACGCTCAAGTTTGTGCGATCTGACAAACTGGCATCAGTTTCCAAAGCCCTTCTAGCTGGTTGTAACGCACTTGCTGTATCGACGTTGGTGAACAAAGCGCTCACGTCAACGCTAACCATTGTTTCATCGTCATCTATTGCTACCGACTTTAGGCGTGCTGCAAAGTCATATGCGTTCTTGATAAACGAGGCTGTATTGCCGACTAAAGGTTTCAACAAATAAGCCAAATGTCTAGCTAACTCGTGCGCAGGTGATTTTATACCGTCGGCGATAGGTCGTACAGGAATGCCTTCTTTATGTATTTTAGGTAGGCCGTAGAACCTAGGAGTTAGAGTAGACTTGGGATAGAGGTTATACCACAAGCCCTTTCCAAAACTCTCCTTAACGCCACGCAAATACCTCGAGACGACCGTTTTGCAGTTATTCATTACATTTTTCATTTTACCATTATCTATCCGTTCATAAGGGCCCTCGGATAAGTGTACCCCGACCTTATCTAAATAGTCGCTTTTGTTCAAAATTACCGTTACTTTACCTTTGTCAGCCTTAATAATAGCTATATTTGTATCTTGTTTCACCGTAAGAAGTGCTTATCTTTCGTGTGAATCAAGGTTTGCATCGCCTTGTTCCTGGTTTTTAATGACGCCTGCGATACAATTTCTTACCGCGTCTGCCTGTTCGTTGGGGAGTGCATTTAATGATCACTCAATACAGGGGATAAGATCCTCAGCTTTCATAAAGCTCTTACTTATGCAGAAATTCGAGCCCTTCTCCAGCAATCTTTGTTCAACTTGCAAAAGTTGTCGATTAGATAATTTCAAAACACTAAAATACTGGTTGCTTGATAATGACTTATTAGATTTATCTGAAAAACGTTTATTATAAAACTCGAATAACTTGGTGAACTTACGGTTTTGTCTTTCTCCTATTCGCTCCATTTGTGTGGCTAAAACATCCGCGTGTTTTCCACAAATTCTGCAGAAATCCGCTTTGGGTAATTTTAACGCGCTGTTTCGACATTATTTTAGAGGCTTTCGATCGAGCGGCCAATAGGGTTTCTTTGACCCGGTGGATCCTTTGTTTCAAAAACACTTTGGATGCGCTCGCGACAGCCTTCGTCGATTTGCGGGAATTATCCGGCGGTTTTACCACCAGATCCTTTGGTATTACGCCCCGCTGCTTGCAACGAATTTTGAAGATGCGGTGGTTCACCCATCTGGCTTCATATTCCGCTGTTCTCACCAACTCACTGGCCAATTTTCGAACACGGGCTCTTAGGAGTCAGCAATCGATTGGGATATGTTTGTGACCGATCGTGTATTCATAATGCAAAGGAATTTGAGTGCAATCGGTTAGAGTAGTTTTTGTGTAACGTTTCACTTCTGACACAGATGGGAAAATAAAAACTTCTGTCTATCGGAAACCTATTGATACAGATGCTGTAGTACGATACACTTCCGCTCATCCAAGACAGGTCTTCAGTTCCATAGCTTGTTCCATTTTCCATAAGATAGAACACCTGTGCAGCAACGAAAGGGAGCGAAAACAGGCGCACCGTGAAGCGAGCCATAGGCTCGTAGACCACGGTTATCCTAAGAGTTTTGTAAAACGCCAATTGATCAAGGTAAAATACCCATCCGAAAAATCGCAGAAAAAAATTTGGCGGGATACAGTTTATATACCGTATGTAAAATGCACATCTGAAGCGATACGTAGAATCTTGAACCAGGCGGCCATACGCGTAACTTATAAGAAAGGGAAAACTATCCGTTCGGTTCTGATGCACCTCAAGGATAAGACGCCTTTAGCTAGCGTTACGAACAGCATCTACAGAATCAACTGTAAGGACTGTTCGGGTGTTTGCATAGGGCAGACCTCCAGGGAAATTCACACTAGAATCGAAGAACACCGAAAGCGTGTTCGGAGACAGCCCAGGGATGCGAGGGAATATCAATCCCTTAATCGTGATTCCGCCTTGGCGGAGCACGTTTTAGATACGGGCCACAGCGTCGATCTAGACAATGTGGCAATATTGAGACGCGGTATTAAACCGTATAGCGAACGCCTACATGCGGTCGAAATTGCCAAGGCAGGTCGACTGGCGGTCAATAAGGTGGATGAGGCAGAAATCTCCACAATCTGGCGCTCAGCACTGATGCGAAAGTAAATAATTTTTATTCACCTTATACCTACTAGTTAATTAGATTTTTGTTTTTCTTCAAACAGCTTAACCTTAGCCCCGTTAGTTATGTACTTTTACGTATGTGGGCCGCTGTGTCAACTGACCTTGACCGTGTTCACTTGTATCAGATTGACGTGGATACACACTGTGTGGAAAATCGGCCACTGATCCTGGTCATTCCCACGAGACCTGACACAATGTAGGCGTACTATAGGCTGTTTAGCGGTAAGGTCAAATAAGTGGTGGTGGGTTGACTGCTACTTAATCATGTTCCCTGTCCTGACTATCACCCTTGGTCTGACGAAGCTTCTGTGTCAGAAGTGAAACGTTACCCAAAAACTACTCTGACCGATTGCACTCAAATTCATTTGCACTATGCCGTAATATTCTTGGAATCTTAAACGAAATCGCGCGTACCACAATGGCCGATCTGAAACATGTACCAGACAATAATGTGCAATTAGTGGCATGATATATGCAAAGCTTTGGTAGATTATAAACTTTGTACGTTTGGAATAAGTATTGCTAGATAAATGGTTGGTAAATATACAACCAATCTATGCATATGCGCAATTTATAAGTTACTTTGTTCAGTAAACCTCACTTTGTATCTTTGCTTACGAGAATTCGTTAGTTTAGTTATTCTGGTCGTTAGTGTGCCTTGGGTTATGGTTTGTAATACTGAAAAATGACATCGAAGACAAATTTCAATTAAATTT
The DNA here is from genome assembly GCA_013407085.1 of Atriophallophorus winterbourni. Lineage (NCBI taxonomy): Eukaryota > Metazoa > Platyhelminthes > Trematoda > Plagiorchiida > Microphallidae > Atriophallophorus > Atriophallophorus winterbourni. Next base: position 24,348 of record JACCGJ010011298.1, on the reverse strand, counting down.
CACAACTGTTTTATAGTAACGAACGCATAGCATAAGCCCGGAGCTTAATATCTTGATAATAATTCCTTAGAGGCGGTTCAATATTAACCCTAAATCAATTTTTCATTTCTATAGGTCCAAAAAACAAAAGTTTTAATAGCTTATGCGAACGTCGAGGTAATTTCTATTGCAAATAATTTACGCGAATAGGCGTATGCGTTATTGTCTTAAAATAAAATGACTGCAAATATGCATAAGAAAGCTTTTTAGTTTTGTTGGACTTGGATTAACTTCGCGTACTGTTACTCATTTGAAATGGAGGGAATATAGTTAGCGCATAGTTTAACTATTCCCGAATTGCCAAACAGCATTGTCTGAAATAATTTAAGTGAATTTTTTTCATTTCTTCTTCACTAAATTGAGCAATAAAAAATCGACTTCATTCCCAAGAGGTTTCAACCATCTAACAAAAAGCGAATGATACAGGTCGTAAAAGTTATTGCTCTCATAATTTTGTTCGAGTCTGCGTTCTTCAAATGAGCACAATCCATTATAAATGCTTCGTGTCTGGTTAAATATGAGTTATTAAGAAGTAACCTTACAACTCTGTAATATGCTGGTGTATGGTACAATTCATACATACTACGATATATTTTGGTGAACTCAACAAACTTTTAATTATTCGAAACCTGATTCCTGCTCAGACATAATTAGATTTTATATCTTAATTACGTATAAACCTTCTAGTGGTTGACTAAGAGGTTCGCTTTTATGTTTTTAGGAAACCTACGGTGGATTTCATCAACTATGGTACACAAATATCCTTGTTTAATACTCGCTGATCATTATCTCTTTAATCATAAATTCTCAGATGTTGTCCTCGAAATCCAATCGATGTTGAGCGATCGAATCATTAAAAGTTCTGTCATGTTCCGGAACATATCTCTCAATTTAATTTAATCAACGGATTAAAGCAATTTTATCGTAACATTTAGAATGGTTTTAATGAATTGCAATTATTTTTCTCTAGTTAATTAGTATTTTCTGACGCAAATGGAACACATTCCAAAATATATACTCCATTGTGAGTTGAAAGCAGGAAGTTGACAGTTGAGCAGAACGAAATTGCGTTACAAAGACTTCTGCGAAAAGATGTGAATGCTCTCAGCTTTAAACTTACGAGTTGGGAAGAACTAGCTCATGACGGCTCACTTTTGCGCCTATGTAAGGCGTCATTTCCAAGCTAGAGAAGAGCAGATACAGCTCTTGGTTTCTGAACGGAGATCACACTGACGACGTGCAACTGACGCTGATCCGCCGGGTGATGTGTATGGCTGTGAGCGCTACGGTAGAGATTGCCACTCAAGAATCGGACTGTTTAGTCATTCTAAAAGTTTCGGAGCTTGGAAACATCATCCTCTAGTGATGCAACTCCGAGGTCGATATCGACCGAACGAGGTCAACAACAATAACATTATCAACAACACTTCTTATGATTGTAAGATATGTAAGGTTGTCAAACCAGCAACATATTGTTTATGACTACCAGAAAATGTTTATCTGTATACTCAAACTGAAATTAAATCAAAATAATACTTTTCAAAACTTGAAATTTTTTATTATAAATTTACAAGAATAAATTTCGCTGCAATGTGCAACAACAATTCTGTCGTTCGATAGTTTCATTAGCAGAGTATACAGTGGAATGTTGCTAAAAATGGTGGAAATCGACATCTCTGTTAAATATGCATCAGCTAACGTACAGAGAATGCGAATTGATTGAATATTAACAGTTGTTTTCTCTCACGAATATAGAGCAGTATCCGGTGTCGATTTATCGTTTCACCAGAAGAGCAAAATTTATTCTCAGTGATTCTCAAACTAGTGCCTGGAAAGGCTGCTTGATTTGGGTCCAAGCCCGACCATTTTTGTGCAATTTGCAAGAGTCAAGTGAAAGCTATTTTATTCAAATTTGCTAATTTTGGGGACTGCTTTGGTAATAACTGTGCAAGATATGACAAGATTTTAGGCTAAGAGTAAACCGAAAATAAATGACCGAAAGATGTGTCTATTGCATAGTACTGCTCTGACGATGAAATATTATTCGCCAAAAAATAAATTATTCATAGGTGAATCCTTGATAAACGCATGCGTTGTTAGGTTGAGTTTCTCAATCGATTTTATAGTCCCAACTGAGACCTACGCAATATCAAGTCCATTAATACTAAATCTTAATGATAGTTTAGATAGGGCCCTGAAATCATTTCTGGAGGCATTTCACCCGAATTCCGACTTGTGTCTAAGATTTCATTCAGTGTTAGGTGATGTAATATTAATTAATATTGTACATTATATTTACATCTATGTAAGCTACCTATTCGGTCGAATGGTTGCGGTCATGAATGTACACTGCAACGAACGCTGATTTTTAATTATCGAAAACTTGGCTGATTAGACACTGAACGTCCATAAATACTATTAAAGTCTGAAGATCGAAATATATAATGATCGACGGACCAGACTCGTCAGCTGTCTGCATGATTTTCGTTTATTTGTAGAGTTGGGCGACTTACAATTTCAAAAACGTTAGCGATCTAGAAATATGCACAAATCTTAAAAAATCTTCATTTACATGCACAAGTTTTGCTTGTATGCCACTGATTTTGAAAAGGTTGTTAAGACCAACTTGTTCAATCGCATGAGCCCACACTCAGATAGACAGGCTTTGAACCTATGCCAATCAACAAATAAGCTCATACTAAGACCACACGACTGATTTTGGGGTGTGCATGATTGAAATGCTAGCAAATGCGTTTTTTTTCGTGGTCATTGGTTCAAACCCTGGTCGCACCAAACTTATCAAACACTGGCATACAACCGTAACTTGTTTATAATGCATTTATTTTCAAAATAGTTATATGATGGAATACCTTAGAAAAAACAGAGATTCAATTGAGTGTAACGTTGCATATTATACTCCAAAATCAGTATCTTTAAACCTATTTTGGTCTAAACTAATTCTAGCTGAAAAGATTACGTGGAAGACTTACAATCCTACCACGTGACCTAAGATTAATCCCATATATAATTTTGTTACACATCCTCAGTTGTTTCACATACTTCTATCACAACATTCCCCTAATTTATTCCTCTGGTCTCGTAAGGATTGCACAGTGCAATTGATGAAACACATATTTGATCAATAGTAAATAATGTGAAGGATGGCGTCAATCCAACGTTTTCCACCTTGAAAATTCGCAAGTCTTTCAGTCCTCTGGCGTCGGGGGGAAGGGACTCCGATTTCCAAAAATAATGCATTACGGAAGCGCGTCTATCATTGCTTTTTGTGCATTACTAAAACGATTTATTGTTCCGGCGATTTTGTCACGCGTTATATTATTAAAAACCTGTGGCAAACACAAAACATGATATTAAAATACAAAATCGCACCGTTCGATGCCATTAGTAAATACCGCGTTTGAATAAAGAAAAAGGATTTTTGAAATTAATCGCTTTTGGTCATATATAATTTAATCGTCTCAGATTAAAACAAACCCAATAATTGTGAATTGAAACCGCTGTATGTTGCCAGTGGACTAAGAAATGAATATTTTAAAACACATTCTCCAATCGATCCAACTAATATCAAAATAAATATACGGGTATACTTTTTGGATAGTTAAACTTAAACTGATTATCTCAGTGGTATGCATATTGAAGTAACATAGTAATCTGAGTTATTGATTTCTTTTGATACAATTTTCTACCTTAACTCGAAGAACATTTATTAACATTTTTCCAAACATTTTCTCAAAAATAAATAACAATCGGATATCAAGGTAAACATATCTCTTTTGCAATTTTTATTTCCTTCGAATATATATTTAAAATTTTTCTGACTGAACATTTATTTCAAGCAAAAGAATATATCCCGACAGCTGAGGTATTCTGCATCCACATTATTGACAATCTATCTCGAATACATATTTGTTATTTTTGGCCAACTCCTGACGGGGTCGATCATGGTTGTATATCACAAGCACATGATGATTTCAGCTTTTCGAGTGACTAAACAATCCGATTTGGAAGTCTAAAACCTTTCTCGCAGGGCTAACAGCGATAGAAAATATTCTGCGACCAGTGTCACGTGCGCGATGACATAGTGTTCAACGATTAGCAGATGAGAGCAGTATCTCCTTATTCTCAGTTTACAAATGACGCTGTACACAGTGACTCCAAAGTGAGCGGTCAAGTGCAAGTTATTCTAACTCCTAGGATAAATGTCAAGAGCTTTCATATCTCTATTTGCAAACGTCTTCTCAACGTCAACTTTCTGATTTCCAATCACCATAGAGTATCGTTAGAAATAGGGCTATCATCCATTTTGTATACGGTCCCCGCCAGCGATGGCGGAGCTGTTGTAGTATGAATATATTCTGTAGACCAGATTCCACATTCATTAATTTGATCATTCATGATGAATGCGACTAAAGTTGTTGGGTAACGCAACGACCACCCGTTTCTAACTTTGACAATTTCAGAACAACGATTCGGTTAAACTATGTTACTCAACTGTACTGGTTCGTAACAGCCAAAACAAATAGAACCAAAATACTCCAGAAACAATTCAATTCAAAATCAATGACGACCAAAATTGACGTCCAAAATTTATCTATCAAACATATATGACACCCAAAATTGGTTCCAAAATCTAAGCAATTTAAATGTGCTAAAAATGGCAACCAAATTCAGCAATAACAGACAGATTATTCAAACAAATGGTTCACCTAACATGTGAAAGGAAAACTTTTCCATCAACACAAATTAATTACAAAATAAGGTTTAACATCTAAACTCTGTCGAAAAAATAATCTAAACCTACTTCAAGTCTTCAAAATCAGTTTTGTATATAGGTCGATACATGAAAGGAACGGGAAAATAAAAGGAAGACATTCGAAGCTACATGACTCTTAGCATACCTTTTACAACTTCCACCAAATTCTTCCGTGGAGTCAAAAGTTGTCATCAACTTAGCTATTGTGTCCGCACCCTACACACCATAGTGCAAACAAAAGGACAATAGAATAAAGCAAGTGACTTTATTCAGTAGCGAGTCGCACACGCCACGTGGCATCACCATCACTGGATTCATGTGGCTTTTTATAGGGAAAACGTTCGCTAAAATGAGGGCCATCACGTCCTCCGGTTTTGCAAGTCGTCCCTTCAAGAGGCTTTCCCTACCGGAACGAGCTTTGTGTATTTTATCCTCAAACAACGACATCTTGCGCTATCTGAACGAGTTTAATCAGTAAATTTATTTTAGTTTATTCGGGGTTCTAAGCACATCGGGTACCCAACCGAATGGTTTACGCAAATCATATGGATTGTCATGCCGACCATCTGTTGTGCCGATTTTGACTGATTCAGTTTCATGTGAACCAGGCCTACTGTGCCTTTGGGCTGATTTGCTGTCAGGTGAACCAGGTTCGCTCTCCATCTGATCCAAATTTTTGTCGGAAAATTCAGCCCAAAATCCCACTGAGCTAAATCGGTGGCAGGTAAATCAGCTTTCAGAGCACAACCCACAACACAAAGTTCAACATCTTTAAATTTTAGGCTAACGAGACCGATTTCTTGATCATTTACGGGGCCTTGTCATTTGATCATTTATTCAACATTTGCAAACCTGACCAAATCTACTCCAATCAATACGAGTTCGACGTAACACAAACTCTGTGAGTTGCTGGAATGTAACGTCTAAATCTTCACAGTGTATCGCATCCTTCAGATCATCCCATTTTTTTCTGGAACGCGGCCGTTAAAATATTCCCTACCCAACTACGGGTAGGGAGGCAGAACCAATCAGTTAGGTTCATCCAGAACTCCGCTTTAGAAGGAATTTGGCGGGTATTGTAAATGACGAAAATTTTGTGTAAAATTCCTCCCTGCTTTCTATTTAAACAATTTGATTTATCCTAAATCTACACCGTTTTTTTTTTCTATTGTTTTGTGTACACATTTTCGTTATTGTCTTATCCACATGTACATCTGTTTTTTGTTTTAGAGTGCTAAAGCTTATTGCTTGACATACATTAAAATCCACATCTTTTTGCATGTGGCATTTTGAGAATACTGAGACAATTTATCACCATGGAATTGTCTATCCTCTCAGCATTGGCTGAATTTATTGCTTGTGATTTGCATTATTTGAGCAATTTTGCCTCACATCATTTGTACAACGCGGTACGGTTGAGGTCTGTCCATTGCTGTTGTCTATTATCCTTGTTAATAGTATAGTAGTACATCTGAAACTTTTTTCTGAATTTGTCGAACTAATAAACAGGTGATCAACGCGTTAACCAACGACTTTAGTCGATGATATGTTCTTGATGCGAACGATGCTTCTTAAATTAAATGATTTAGCTTCCCTTCTTGCGTGCTTGGATAATCCAGCTTTCACTACTGTGAATACTCTCTTTGCATTAGAGGTACTTTTAAAAAATCAGGCTCATATCAGACGTTATGCTAAACTTTATTTCGAGCTCATGAAATTTATAATCTTTTCATAACCATTTCCCGCATAATATAAACTATATTTATATTTATATGCATTCATTAAATAATATTTCTTGTCTGAGTTTCGGATAAATTTCAACTAAAATTCATTTAAAAACAATTTGATAGCTCGGTGTAAGTAAGGATCTATTAAAATGATTTATTTCAACTGATCATGCATATAAATATACCAAATTTAGGAATGCGTTTCTCCTTATTAATAACATTATTGTTAAATTTGTACATTGATGCCTGCTATTTGTACGGATATGTCTTCTATGCATATTTCGTTGCAACACAATGGTCATTGTATTGGTCACAAACAAGCATCATTTAGTAGGGGGAGTAATCAGTTTATCTACATTTTTTTAAAATCTACATTAAAGCAATTCATCATAAAACGTTTAGAAATATCTGTGATTGGGTTTTTTAAAAGTTCTCTACGCAAAAAAGGCTAAACGAATTTATCGGATATTTTATATGACAGCAGAGCATCAGAGTGCCGGGTTTTGGATCCGATCGACAGTAAAATCGAGCAATGTGGTACCAGTCCAAGGGGCAATAATTAAGAATGCATTTCCGTAGATGGTACGAATAGATGCGTATATTGAAATTTGCACATAACTAATGGTTAATCTGTAAAAAATTATTGTTTCAATTAAAACTTCCTCACTCAGAAAAAAAAACCGGTTTTCTATTTGTATATTCTCATCAGGTGCATAGAGTAAGTTTAGGTAAAGTTATAGTTAAACATTAAAATTGACTTAAAATGTGTTATACTTTAAAACCATGGTTCAATAGAGTTGATTCAACGAGATATAACGTTGAAACAGATTCGAAAACCGATTTCTGACGAAGTGTTCTTTGCAAAGTTTTATGAAATTTTAATGACGTTGCATTACCAAGACGCTAAATTGACAGCCATGAATTCTCACATTTGATTACGAGTTAATTGGTAAAACCACTTTGTTCTTTACTTGCAGCTCTAGCATCAAATATTTTTAAACACACACAACAATGTTTTCTGATTTAGACGAAGGATTACAGCGATTCGTCTTATATTTTTATCAAGTATTCCTGTTAACGTTCCCCGTGGAAGTTAAAATATAGAATAATCCAGTTTAGAAAACGACCGCCTTCAGGAAACTGAATCCACCAAATCTTCAGACGGGAAAATATTACTTATTAAACCTTCTATAAAACTTACTGAGAATGCTTTAAACTTTTTTACACTCAAATTAGTGAGTAAAGTAGAATGTTCGCAGCATGGCGTATCGTACTTCAGATATTGGTCAGTCAATAAATCGATCGAAGCGGAATTGAGTTTTAATGCTACATTATCGATTTAGAAAATCGGCTGACTCTTGTAACTATTGGCTACTTGCGTAAATATTCACTTGAATTGAATTGAAATTAGTGAATAGAAATTCACCAATTTTTAAAGCAATACATAAAGATTCGGCTTCGACAAAATGTAATCTAACTGGTATCAAGTTTATTAGGTTTAATACCTTAGTATAATGTTTATCTATTTAATAATCATAATTTTAGATTTTTGCCTGAAATATAAGTTGAACATATTTTGTTTATTTTATAATACAATCTTATGAAAATGTTTGGATGTTAAGGTTGTGAGTCGCTAATCTCCGTCTGCGGGCGAAAACGTCAATCTGTCTGATGTGTCTACGTTTATTCCCAAAAGTACTTATCATTGGAGCGTCTCAGTCAGACGTGACCGAGCGAGCTGTCCTTTAAATCAATAATTCAATCAGAATTTTTACCTAATCAAAGCAAACCACCCAAAGCAATAATTCAATTACCAGTACAATTGTTTAGATCAGTTGTGAAAACTATTCTTTAGAAGGTAAAAAGTTAAAGGTAAAATGTAAAAAAAGATTTCTGCGTGAACAACGTTATACTTTAATGCCTTTGCTACATAGGGTTCGTAAGTGCGGGGGATGTGAGCAACATATAACTTTGGTGTGCGGCTTGATGTTTGCAAACAGCGCGAAACCGGTTGTGTGCTGTCTGACGGAAATGCATACATTTGAGCATTTGTTAATAGTGTTCCGGATAACGCAGACAACAGATCATCTAGGTTACGGAATATTTCTGAATAGGATGCAAATTAATATGTTCATTATTTAGGACCCGTAACAATGAAATACAGTACATCATATAGATTTCCACCACTTAAATGCTTGTTTCGAATACGATTGAATATTCGTTACACACATTTAAAAAATTATATACCACATTTCATTTGATTTCAATGGCTCGTTCACTCGTTGCTTTGCAATTTGATAATTCAGGGTAATTCAAGGTTTTTAATGGTCTGAAAAGCAGCAAGCTTAACAACAACCATAGGATGGCAAAAATTGAAATGTAAGTGTTTAAATAATATAATAAAATAGATTAAATAGTATATAAGTGTTCTGGAAACGAATAATGCAATAAAAAGTCCTCTAGTGGAGTGAGCAACGGTTGAAGGTAAACTGTTCCAAGTAAAACAGACACGGACAGAGTAAAAATATCTTCCACAGTTCAGGCGGGAATGGGGTACGACCACACACATTCATGTGTCCGATAATTTCTCGAATCCCTTCGCGTGATCAAATCCTGTAAGTGATGGTTCGGGGTATGGAATGTTTTGTGAAGTAAGATAAGATCTCCTCTGCTGAAAGAGATATAAATAAATTCAATTGGAATTGAGTGATTTTCAAGTAGAAATCGCTTCTGGCTCATAGTATCCTGATCATCCATGAACATTACGATTTATGTATGTTCGTAAGTGATAATATTTAAATTCGTCTACAAATGAGTTTTCAATTACTATTATGTTTTAATTGTGAAATATACTACAGGAATATTTCAGATGATTGTAGACGATTCAATCCTTACAGCATCGGGCAAACATTCCCAAGTGTGCTCATTTGTCTCTCGTCGAAAACGGACTACATTCAGATGAGAAAACTTCAGTAATTATATTGCTGCGTTCATTTGCGTGGATGCTGGATTTTTCCGCGGTTAGTATAGGCCGCGGATGACAGATGACAAGCGCTCGCTTACAGGAATTTGAATGATGTTAGTCTAATGGGATAGAGCGTTAATAGCCCACCTTCCCGATTAAACACCCGAGATAGCGAAAACAAGCACCTGCTTAATACATGAAATGTTAGTTCAATCAAAGCATATCACAACGTTTCGAAACGCTTGCTGAAATGCGGTCGCATTTTTGTTGCTCTGATACTTTGGTCATAGGTCCGTTGAATAGCCTAGTATTTAAAATATTCTAAGAATTGTGTTGCATTTGACTATAGCTATCGGAATTCATACGTTTTGATCTTGTGAGGGGATCTACAGGAAGGTTACCGTTTCCACGTTAATATCCCAGTTTGCTCAAGCGCGCAAATATTCTTCCCACCGCTAACTAACCTACGATTTTTTTCTATCATTGCAAAGATTGCATCTAGCTACGCATTTTATTACCCGATTCTGTGTTGGGTCTTGAGTGGTCAAAGAGTTATCGTGGATGATTTTCTGAATGACGGGTTCAAACGCAGATATATCGACCTTTCGAACGAATGCACACCTCTCAGCCAGTCGGCCCAATTCAGGCCGAAATTTGCCAATTAAACGAAAAGAAGTCCCCTGATGAAGTCAAAAGTATCCCGCATTGACTGCTCCTCTTACGCGCTTATGCAATATCAGCCTACATGAATGAAAACTACCACCGCAGGAATGATAACACCAGGGATGTTAACTCCTATTAATATAGGCGGTAGCCGTTCAGACACAGCAAACTATAGACCGGTAACGCTACTTCCGGTGAACTCCAATTTAATGGAACGCATTGTGACTGCGTACGTAAGAGAACATTTTGAAAACAAAAGTATTTTGACCGCAGCACAACACAGTTTTCGAATAAATCGTTGCTGTTTATCTAATCTTCTTACGACATTCGAGGATTGAACCAAGGCACTAGAGAAATGTGAGGCTGTACATGCTTGCTACATCGATATTTCCAAAGGTTTCGATTGAGTCAACCATGAAAGTTTTATAAATAAGCTCGAAGCTTATGGAATAATTGGAATGTTGCTGAATTGGATAAGGGACTATCTTACTAATAGACACATCCAAGTTCGCGTTGGCAGCACCCAGCTCTAAAAAAATAGACGTCATGAGTGGAGTTCTGCAAGGCTCGGTGCTTGGACCTCTTCTAATCTTGGTGTATATGAACGATATAGTAGAGAATATTGGACGCAACTTGATACTATTTGCCGATGATATTAAAATATGGAAACGTGTCACGTTGTGTTAATGACTGTATGACATTAAAACGGGATCTGTGCACATTCGTCGTAGACAAATGAGTTACCATTTAATCCTGCGAAATATAAAATGCTTCGGCTTGGAATATCTCTGCACCACACGTATCAGTCTGGTACGCAAGATCTCGTCTGGACCAGCGCGGAAAAAGATCTTGGTACCTGGGTTTCGTTTAACCTTAAGCCTGGACATTATTGCCGGACATTGTTAAAAAGCCTGATATATATTGAGTCTTCTAGAAAGCATAATCAGGTTTTTTACACCCGAAACCTTACCCCGGTTAATTAATATATATGTACCTCCTGTTATGGAATATTCCATCCAAGTCTGGGCACTATGGCTGAGGAAGGATATAGAAATACTTTACAGGATTTTCAAAGTTGGTATCCCGTTATAGAAATTTTCCTCAAGAACAGCGAAAGTTTAAAATAAATCTACACGATGTTACCCAAATATGTGCATTCAAAATCTTACATACTGAAAACGCAGAGCCCAAAGCAAGTTATGCCATTGCTATTAATATGTATCTGCTACTTTCTGTGTTGATATCTACAAAAGTGAAATAGTTTGTCATCTCGATTAGTAATGTGTTGAGCCCTTTATTATAAAGAACCTCCTTTTTTCCATACATCAAATGTCCACTATCCACAACACGATTAGAAACGATGGGATAGCTTGGCTGATACAGTCATACAACATGACGTCAGAAATTTTGTCATGGTTAATTCTAGTAAAATCCGTTTCCTGCCAGCCTCCCGGCATTTATCCTTTTCACGCATTAGTGAAATTCGTGAGTGTATTTATGTTTAATTCATTTCAAATTCCGTAAGTTAGGTGGAGTATTTTAACTGCTATCAGATATCATATTATTTCCTCCCGGTCAAAACAATGCTGACATTTTTACCAAATTCATCTACGGTAATCCTTTGAAATCACAGTAACACGCATGATTCTGTTTTTGCCCAGTTGTAGACCATAGCCCCATTTTAATTTTTTGGTTTCAATAATATTCGCTGTGTAGACGTGAGAGTCACGCAGTCATTCACTACCGTCCGAATTAATCGCACACCAGATTGCTTCTGATGATTAGGTAGTCTCATTTCATTGCCATTGGCAACGATCAATTAACGTTTATCCTTTTTGATTTATACCTATTTTGTGAAGATAATAATTGAGGACCATTTTACGGTATCCATTTTTATGCAAACATCTACTTGCGCGAAAAAATGAACAATATGCCGATAATTAATTTAAATAATCATAATAGCATGACGCTTATTTAAAAATGCAATTACGGCTATCCATCCAATGAAAAATAGAATATCATTAATTTTCAGGAATATTAATCTATGGGTAACAATATGCTACACATGTAACGAAAAATTAAAAGAATGTTAAATTCATTGAATTCCATTAGAATGTTATTTACAGCGCACGATTTAGAGGAAATTTAGAATGAACATTCAAAGAATTATTTTACCAGATCTTTAGTTTGTGCATAGAGAGAATTCGATTCTTAATAATACAGAGGATTGAGCATTTTTTAACCGAGTTTCAATTGTTTGTTTGTTGACTTCCGGTCAATATCAAAAATGGATGTACATCACCATCGCATGAATTTTTATGTTCCATAGCTTTTCGAATGACTAAACAGTGCGATTCGGGAGGAACGATCACTTCCTCAGCGCTCGCAACGTGAGGCAGTACTCGTTTCATCGGCGTTATTTGCGCTCTAGCTGTGCGATCTACGCTCAGCAGACAAGAGCTTTATCTGCTCCTCCCAAGCTTGCAGACTACGCTATAAATATTCCTCCATTGTAAGCGGTCAAGTTCAAATTCTTCCCAACTCGCGGGGTCAATGTCAAGAGCTATCATATCCAATCTGCAAACGTCTTCGCACTACAAGTGCGGGCTATAAAGTAGTCGATTGCCCTATTGAGATCATCATGAGACGGGGCAAAATCTAAAAGTTCAATGATTGGCAACCGCTCAAATTTTTCAAGTACATGCGGTAAAACCGAACTGTCCCTAGGTAGAGAGACGAGATTTGCTATATCTATCAATCCATCTGTTGAGTTTTATCAAATATCAGATCAACAGTTAAAGACTTAATTGAATGTGTTTTAAGTAATATGGACCAATGGCTCTCTTGATCCCATCATACATACCGTTAAAATAGTGTGGCTAATTTCAGCCCAATAGTCATTTGCACATAGTTATGCAGTCTTGTGGACCTTATTTCTAACTGCTCTTAGTAATCGTAAGTTTTCATCTCTTGACATACAATTGAACGTCAAGTTTGCTGACCATTTCTGTATAACACAAAGGTTATCTTAAAAGCATTTGCTTCGATCAAGTCACTCGTGCGATCATTCTTCGAGCCGTATGTTGAAAGTGGGACTCGGCAAATGTTTTTTTCGACGATTTTCAGTTTTCCGAAAACGATTCAATCAGGGTTGTTTGTTGAGCACGGCTTTGAAGGCGTTTTAAATCGTGCAGCTAGATTAGGTTCGAACGTGCGAATGAGATCTAACCTTGGTGCGGTGACATCACGATTGGGGAAGCTACAGTTTTGAGCATAGCAGAGAATTGTCAGTGTCGCAGTCTGCGTTTCGATATCATCTGGTCATAAGTACGCTTTCTATATTCATGCGCCAAAAAAGAATAATATCGAGCTGATGCCAATTATTATAGAGAGGATTTTTCCAAGAAACTTTAAGATTTTTGTTTGAAAGTACTTATTACAGCGAGAAAGAATTGAACTATGTTCACAGTTCTAAAATACGTCGTGCATTTTCATTGGTTTCATTTACTCCGAACCTTCCGAGACAGTTTTTCCAAGACTCGTAATCTGCACCAACTCGCTTTTGATGAAAAATACAGTCTGCTTTTCGGTTGATTCCGAAACCATATACAGCTATTGATGGAAGAAAAACGTGGCCAGACTTCAAATTATTTTGACTGGAAGCTGCAAATATTGAGGCTGGCAGCAGCGTGCCAATGAGGTCTTAAAATCTCTACCACGTTCTGAATCAGCCACAGGTGCTATGCTCTGCGACAGTTAAGTTATAGCTTTTAACTTCCATCTGCTGCTTCCCGTGTTATTATTCATAGAAGCATAATGGAATATTCTCCCCTTTGGTGGAAAGTTCAATGTGAAGAACTAGCTTTTGCCCATGCAGCAAGTGCTTCTTCTCCGCGACACCACGGGAACCATAGGAACAGCTAGGCTGATACGTTTTCATAACGATGCCGTCGCAGGAGTTCGCACGACGAATTTGAATACAACTTCAGAATGCCTAACGGAACTTCGGCTTCGGATTTTTCCTAGAGGTTGACTCCTGAAGCCTTTTCCATGTTTGAATGTAGCCGAAAGGCTACTTCCCCTCTAGTTTGAATCATGTATGCGAAAATACTAACAATCTTTTAGGTAGATATTTCAAATTTTTTTAATGATTATTCACAGTTTAAGCAATCCTAAAAAAATCTTTTGAAACCCACTAGGTGGAATTTTACGAATGTATGCATATGCATGTAAATGATCCTTTTCTTCGAGATCATGTGTTAAACCTCATCTTCATTTGTTTTGACACGTTATGGTAGAAATTTCTCGCACCATCCCTTTCCAACCAAGATAAACTTATAATTATAATTTATAGCATTGCAAAGTTATTTCGATATTTAGAATTTAATTCGGCTTTACTATGTTAAAAATCTAGAAAAATCATGCCCGGAATTTAACTAGATTGGCATACAGATATACTTTAGATAGTCCATTCTGTTTGTCATTCAATTAGTCGTTGGTTAAAAGGAAGATTTGTCATTTAGTTGCGTTGTTCACATCCCCCTTACTTTTGAAGGCGTTCTATCAATATTCGAAACGCGAAACTAATGTGCTGTCACAATCTATAAAATATTGGTTTCTTTTTAGAATCACATCAATTCATAATGCATATTGCCGGAACAAATTAATTACGGTTAGAGAAATTCGGAATAAACCCCGTGACAAAAGCATGACTCATGCACTTCCATACAGGACATCTGACTGAAATTCCGGGCGTGTAACGAAATAATTGTTGTTTATTGTCTTCACGGAAATCCCGAATGGGAGTGTTTGATCTTTAACATCGGGATTGCGGAAATCAAGATAGTATAATCAAAGAAAAAAATTGTGTTAGGCGTCTAATTTTCATGTGCGCCTATGTATGTTAACAATAACACCCATGTTTGTCATAATAAAATATTGGTAATAATTTCAAAAAAATGTAAGTTGATTAGTAAGCACTTCATTCCGCAATTGAAGGCGAATTTGTTAATTGTTTCATTCAATTCTACGATAATTGAGAAATGGTTGGATGGTTGCATTAGGATAAGAATCAAAACATAGGCGAGGTATTAACATGCAAGTTTATTACTGGATAAAGTACTAATCATTATTGGCGGCCGATTTAGATCAACTCGTTTTTTGGTGAAACTGAACACTTCTGCTTGAAGTTAGGAGCACAGTATTGAATGACAAATCATTAAATGAAATTGGCAAATAATCAATAACGCAATACACTAAAAGCCGTCATTTTTTGGAAATACCCACAAATCTAGAGCCTAATCTAATTCGGTTGAAAATCTTGTAACACAAGAAGCCTAAATTCACCAACAGTTAAAGTGTTCACATTTAATATAGAACGAAATGCCCGATAATGACCTGGCGATGAACATTATGCCACTTCTACACATTGTTCGTACAACGGACCACGTTGTTCAAACACAGAATCACATATTGATTCCTTGTCAAGCACTCAAAGCGATCATGGATCACCAAAGTAATGTGCTCCTCATATCTCCCGCAATTACGCAAAAATACCGTGTTCTGGCTGTTTACCGTCATCAGGTGGAGATAGTAAGATTGAGTTCAGTGAGCCTTTAAACAGCGCATAAGTGGTAAGCAAATTATACGTGAATGCTATTGTTACATGTGGTTCGCACAACGAACCACTATATGATTCTTTTTTTTGAACACCGTGAATCTATGTACGAACTCTATGTAACATTAGCATTCAAGTGCAACTTTGTTTACCACTTTCCACTGTTTCAAGTCTCAATGAACCTAATCTTACTATCTCCAACTTGTGACGGCAAACAGCCAATAACCAGTAGTGGTTTGTTAGTGCGGAGCGGTGTGAGCAACAAATGGTGAATTTGGCTAGCCATGGCGTTAAAACCAGCTTGCGTCGGGGACGTCGTAAGACATTGAAGGCGGTTCAACTAAAGGAAGGAAAACACTTATGTCAAAACTCCACTGACATTCGGCTACATCAAATCATGGAAAGGGCTTCAGGAGTCAGCCTCGAGTAAACATCTGAACACGGACTTCCGTTGGGTGGTCCGAACTTTTATTTAAATTTGGCTTGACAACACCTGCGACAGCATTGTTGTCTAAAAGTAATAGCCTATCTGTTTCTTTGTTTCCACTGGTAGCGTGGGGAAGGAGCACTTGCTACATGGGCAAAAGCGAGTTCTTCATATTCAAATTCCCTGGCGTACTTTTAAACGCACCAATCGAGAGGACACTTCATTCCGCTTCTATGGATAATAACACGGTAAGCATCAGATACCGGTTAAAAGCTATGGCTCAACTGACATAGAGATCAGAACCTGGGGCTGCTTCCGACAATGGGATAGATTTTTTAGGTCTTATTGGAAAGATAATGCCCGACTTAAGCTTTGCGGCTTTCGTACAAAATAGGGCGCCGTCAGGCTACTTTCTGCTATCCTCAATAGGTGTATGGGGTTTCGCAATCCATCGACAAGCAGAATTTACTTTTCCGAAACTGCGAAATTAATTAATAAACAACAAAGATTAGCTATGAAACTTGGAACCTGTAACTTCTGGTCCATTCTCCCAAGAAGAAATTCTGCCTTGTTTAACAATGCGCTAAAATGTTGAGGGTCAAATCGGCAACACTGCAATAAACGCAATTAACAGAAAATGGTATGATAACAGAGAGAGATTACACGTTTTTGGAAATAGAGGGGTTTTGATGATCCTCGACTGCATTGAGTCGGATTTTCCTACTGAAAGCAGCAGAAACGAGCAGCAGCGGGAGCGAAAGGATTTGGACGTTAAATCTGAAGTGCATTACTGGTAACATTCCGTTGATCAACGTTTATGCACCGACTATCTCAGCGAAGCTCTTTACCATAACATAACATCAGACCTCATAACGTGCGACTAAATCCTGTGTAGTGCTATTGTGAGCTTTCAATGCCAGAGTTTGTGCAGATTTCGAGTCTTAGACAAACGGTGTCGGAAGTTTCGGTGTAGTTAAATCCAATGAAAATGGACTACGCCTCTTAGAACTGTGCACACAGTTCAGTCTTTTTTCAGTAACACTTCCTTTCAAGCAAAAATCATAAAGTCTCTTTGAAACATACTCACTAAATGCATCGGTATCAGCGTAAGCTTATTCTTGTTATGCACAATAAGATAGGAAGCGAACTTCTCACCCGATCATATTAAAGCGCAGAATGTCAAACACTGAAAATTCGTTGCTTTTTGCACTGTACCAAAACGTGTGCTAAACAAAGAATAGACGTCACCCGCATGTGCGAACCTAATCTAGCTGCGCCATACTGAAACGTCTTCAGAGCCGAGTTCAGCAAACAACCCCAATCCATTTGGCTTCAGAAACTGAAGATCGCCGTGTCCCACTTACAACATACGAACCGAAGAAGGATCGTACGAGTCGCTGTTTTAAAGTAAAGGCTTCTGAGATCGCTTCTCTTTTGGACGAGAAATGGTCAGCATTCTTGAAGTTCAAAGTTATGTCAACAGATGATAACTTACGACTTCTAAGAGCAGCAAGAAATAAGGTTCAACTTAATGCAAGATGATGTGCAAATGACTATTGGACTGAAATTAGCCACAGTATCACAAAAGCTACGGATATCCAAAATATTTCACGGTATGTATGATGGGATCGATTGAGCCATTCGTCCTAAATACTTAAAACAAATTCCATCAAGTCTGGTAAACCGATTGTCGAGGAAAATCAGCGGAGGGATTGATGGGTAGAGCACATCTCCTCGCTCTCCTCTTGTTTCATTGCTGCTTTACCGCTTGCGCTTGCAAATGTTGAGCGGTTGACTTTCATTGAACATCTAGATGCTTTGCGAGACAAACGGCACTCTGCTTCCTTACTAAATTCCCTGTTCATCTAATCGAGCAGAGTTTATTACAGTGAATCATATAAACTATCCATGTGTTATCGTGTCCGAGAAGCATACTCATAATCAGAAAATTACTACTGTATTTGCATTCGTTTTGCACTCTGATTTTATACTTATCGCTTGCGTTGAATTGTTGTTAATCCTAAGGTTTTTTCCTCACTTCACCCATCTTATGTATTCTTTGTCTTCTATCATTTCTGCATTTCATTTTTGAAATATTTTTTACTATATCATCACTGCGAACTCAATCAAAACATATCATACAGCGTTCTAAAATGTCTCAACAACAAATGTAAATAGCATTGATATTGAGACAATCGCATAAAGAAACGCTTGTCGAAAAGGAATTTCATTTGAACTATCAAGGTCAAATTTATGTCCTTAATATATATATATATATAGTTTACTATTTTTCTTTATCCGAATAATGTTTTAATATATCATCGTGAAGCTATGATACTTCTTATTCTGAGAAATCTTTAAATTGATTTTGATTATTGCCACACGAATTTCGGTTTTCCACCAAATCGCATGATGGATAGTGACTACATGAATAAAAAATTTGAGAAAATTCTTGTCGCGCCTCAGACACAAGGCACATTAATCACAACCCAGTGGTGTTGTCGCTCCGAATACGCGCAACTTTAATTTTATCCTGAACTATTTGTTGCATTATTAAAAGACAATGTCGTGATAGAAATGTCATATTTCTATATAAATGAATCAATGGCAAATAGAGATCAACAATGATGCAAGTTGATAAGGTGCAAATGTTAATTAGATACCGTGTTGAATAACAAAATAGAATTTGTTGCTTTGTTTAATATAAAAATGGAATACTGGCTCATCGCTTTGCACGAAAGACACAAATATGGTTTTCTAATCTTCATCAGTGATTGCTTTCTAATAAGCGCCCTGAATATTTTATTACGAATCTTGAAATCCTCACTACAACATGGATCCTCGTTTGCATACATTTCCATTAAAAACACCGCAGAGCTGACTTGCGCTAATCAGGTAGGGTCAGTGGGATCATGGTCCGTATGCTTTGGTTATCATTTTACAGTTGAACGACCCAAATTCCCCGACTGGCGTTGTCTTCAGAACTGGTCGCATAGCATAATCACGCGAACAACAAGAAGAAACATCATGCACTTCGCTACGTTAACAACATATCGACATTTAAAACCATAAGCCTTCTGTCCAGACCCAAAATTATTCCCAACTTCACATATTGAGCCAAAATCCAAGTTATTTCCATTTTGTTCTAAATCTTCTGAATATTAGCATCATCAAATTGTATTTCAAGTTGAAGAATGTGCATGCTTTTAAAATGGAACCGAAATACTGCAAATTCGACGAACAAATATGGATTTAGAAATGTATATTATGTAGTAAAATAAGCGCCTGTTCAATTCTGATGTCGAGAAACGGCTAATTGTAAAGATTGTCAGATAATATACTTTATCACTGACTTGCGAGAAAAATAAGACGGGAAGGCGTCTCACGATGGTCGACAAAGACCTAAAATGCTTCGATACCGTTAACGCTAACTGTAAGTTTAATAGTTGAATACGAGCAAAATAATTAGTATAAAATTAAAATAAACTCGTATGTAATAATCCAATGTTTTTATTAGTACTAATTTTATAAATGTCCTGTTACAGTGATGTCGTCTGTACAAGTCCGAAAATAATAGAAATGACTGTCTCAATCTAAGATGTATATGTAACCAGATATATATACAGATCAAAAAATATTATTACTTTAACGATGCAATTATTTGCTACTTCCATCCTATTAAACTTGTTCGCATGACTCACACGATAAGTATGAATCAGACTAAATTACAAACTTAGGATATGCTTTATGCAAAGTAACAAGCCTCACTAAGTTCAATTTGTTTCAGTAATCCATTACTAAATCTGTTAATGCATCCGAGATTCTTCATTTTCGAATCCGAAATGTATGACTCATCTCGTGGTACCGAGAATTGTGAAGAAATCTGTGCATTTAGTTCATGAGAATTAAGTGGCGCAAAACTTGTAAACCGTGCAATGTTTCTAAAATCTTAGAAAATCTAAAAGAGATTGACTATATCTGCTTACAAATGATCGAGAAAGCAGTTTTGCAATTACTAATAGTAACAGAAAATCCACCTGAATGCTCAGGATAACATTTAGTCTAGATTCCAGTTTGGTTTTTCGCCCAGATTTGTGCGCGTATTATACCGTAAACCGTGTGTATGTTTTTTTTAACCTGGATTTGATACAGCCACAAACATTAAATCTCACAATATACTACAGAAGTTTGGTAGCCAAAGTTATTCTGATTGTTTTTTCAAACATATATATATAGTAAATAAGAATATATATATATATTCTGTTCAGAAATTATTACTCCACTTGGATACAAATATATAGATTATATCCTTAAATTTCGTTACCTAGTACTAGATGCTGTGTCCAAGAACACCAGATTTGCGAACACTAAACTGTATTATGAAACCTCAGACAATCCACGGCTGACCGCCGATTCAAACATGAATAATCAATACCGAAACAATTGGACCAATCAGAACCAAGGTCACGCTGCCGGCTTCCTGCATACACAGCATCACCTCTCTCTCTCCTTTGAGCTTGAGCTGCGCAGCATTGTTGTAGGGGGTACAGGAACAGTATTCGGACATCGGTAGAGGCGTCGGGCATTGGCTCTCACTCCATTATCGAGCTCGTATGTTCCTGGAGTCAATACCCTTGTTATACGACTAGGTGGAGTTAGTTTGAAATCGCCTTTCGGTACTTGCGCCTTGCGGAGTCTGACATAACGCCCAGGATGTAGTGTATCACCTGATTTTCTGTAGGTTTCTTGGTATTTGGTACGTCTGTCGTATTCCGCGCTGGAAGCAGTAGGATTCAATGGAACAGCGGCATTCAGTTTTGTACGTATCATTCTCCCAAACATCATTTCGGATGGAAGCTTCCCGGTTGCCATATTCGGGGTGTTTCTATAGCTTTCCAATGCTGTAATAACTGCGTCCTCCCATCTTTCCCCTCCGTCAACAATGGCTTGTACACTCTCCTTGAGGGTTCTATTCATTCGCTCAGCTAAGCCGTTTGCTGAAGGGTTATAGGGTACTGTACGGACATGTCTTATATTGTTTTCTTGCAGATATTTGGCCAATTCAAAACTTCTGAATTGAGGTCCGTTATCAGTGACAACTTCTTCGGGAATTCCGAAACGGGCAAAATATAACGGAACCATTTGATAACAGTCGAAGCGTTGATATCACCACATAGTAAAGCTTCCGGCCATTTCGTATAGAAGCATGTTGCAACCAGAATGTTTTTCTTCGAACTTGAAGCCCGAGCAAAGGGCCCCATAATGTCTACTGCAATTTTACTCCATGGCCTCATAGGATACACGATCGGTTGGATAGGAGCTTCGATTGGCTTCGCAGACTTATCTGAGTTGCGGCATGGTGTACACATCTGAATGGCATTTTCCACAGCGGAATTGAAGGCTGGCCACCAATGGTATTGTCGAATGCGAGACTTGGTTCGTACGATTCCTAGATGTCCTTCATGTGCACAGGAGATGACCGTCGACACAAGTTCTTGCGGTATAACGAATTTGCATCCACGCATCAGACATCCATCAATAAATGCTAGCTCGTTCCGCACATCATAGAAAGGAAGAAGCCCTTGCGTTATTTGTCGTTTTTCTGGCCAACCGTTCAGAATAAAATCAATCACGCGCTTCAATACTGGATCATCCCTCGTCTTTTGTTGAATCATTTCTCGACTGATTGCGGGTACGCAGGATTCTTTTATCGCAGATATCATACGGTAGTCATCAAATTTTCCCGATTCATGGGGACAAAAATCGATAAGGTTGACTCGGCGGCCACGACACACCCGGGCAAAATGTCCTTGCTTACCGCAAACTCGACATTGAGCTTTTAATGCTGGACAGGATTGAAAGTTTGCCTTATGTTGTGTACTGCCGCAACGATAGCATTTCCTGGAGCTGATGTTCTTACTACTTGTAGCTTGTGTGACGTTGATTTGATGTGACTCAGAACTTGTGGGATGCTTCCCTCCTTAACATCGTATTTCGTTCGAGCAATCTCACACGCGATGTCCCACGTCAATTTGTTTGCATCATTAGTCAGGATTGCTTCACGCGTGCCATTGTCAGATAATCCCATGAGGAGTTGTTGTATTAAGAACGTATCTTCAACTTTCTTTAGAGGAATATTGTTGTATTCACACGGACGAGCTGCATGCAGTAGTCTGGTTATGAATTCATCAACTGGTTCTCCGGACTCTTGGCAAACCTTCGAGAAACGAAACCGAGCAACATATTTGTTTACTCGAGGACCCCAGCATTTATCTAGCGCAGTAAATGCTTCTCTGAAGTCTTTCACTTTGGCCAACTGTAAATCATCGAATACTCGTGAGCCTTCACGACCAAGATTAGAACGTAGTAATTTCAGTAAAATCACTGGATTAGTTAAATATTCTGGTTTGAACACAGAGAGTAAGTCCACAAAGTCACAGAATGAATTTTTCCAATTTTCCCAATCATCCGAAGTAGGCTTTTCAG
This sequence comes from Atriophallophorus winterbourni, assembly GCA_013407085.1. Lineage (NCBI taxonomy): Eukaryota > Metazoa > Platyhelminthes > Trematoda > Plagiorchiida > Microphallidae > Atriophallophorus > Atriophallophorus winterbourni. The sequence goes on along the minus strand of JACCGJ010011298.1, from coordinate 1,650 downwards.
CACCAGCGGGCCAGAATTCAGTAGGAGGCCGGAGGAAATCCATTGGAATCAGTAACGTGAAGAAAGTAGATGCAGATTCGTCAAAAACACTAATTGAAACTCGCGACGCCAATTGCTGTGTCCAAGAACACCAGATTTGCGAACACTAAACTGTATTCTGAAACCTCAGACAATCCACGGCTGACCGCCGCTTCAAACATGAATAATCAATACCGAAACAATTGGACCAATCAGAACCAAGGTCACGCTGCCGGCTTCCTGCATACACAGCATATATAAAGTACTTATTCCCTACAATTAAATGAGTAGGGGAATTTCCTAAGTCGTTCTATGCATACCGATTATTTGATATTTGGGTACACCATGTTTAAATGTGAGTAGTAACGAAAACTGTTAATGATGACCTTGTGAATTATCCAATAGTGCTATTTGCGTTCCTCAAGTAGGGATAGTAGGATCACGGTCCACATAACAAGCAAAATAGGAAATTATATATCATATTTGGATACGGTCAGCACAATCTAACTGTATAATCATCAATTTACACTTGTCTAGATGGCTTAAATTTATGGGTTTGAACAGGTTTGCACAGGTGATTGAACATCATTGTTTGCTTAACTAATCCAGCAGTAGCTTACAATTTCATAAAATGTTCACTATTTCTCCATTGTTTTAAGCCATGTGGAGCATGTCACTATTGACCTTACCGGATTGGTGAAAACAGCACGAGTGTGTGATTGAAATGCATGCAAATGCCGAATTTTTACTCAAGCTCATGGGTTTAACCAATCTACATGTATGTGGACACGTGTAATCGAATGGGTTGGTCGTGACCCTCTTTTACATCAGTGACTAACAAGTTCATTCCTCCACTGATTCAAAGCATGCAAATCTTGATCACATTGTCCCTATATGATGAGTGGAAACAGCACGTGTTGAGTGTGTGATGAAAATGCTTGAAAATGCGTAGTTTTTAAAAAAATGAATTTCCTTCGAACCTCCCATCTTGACTCTTTTCGTTGACACAATGCATAACTTGATTTCTTATTTCTCACATTTTCAGGAGTCATATCAACCGGCTATGGTTATCAAAACGGAGCTGAAGGCATAGCGCCAACTGATGTTTACAGGATATTTTCCTTCTAAAAATGTTATGCCTGAATTCAATAACGACGCTCCATGTTGCTGAACGAAGAACCATTATTTCGCAATTTTCACATAGACAATTTTTATTAGAACAATGAAATCAACATGGCGAACGTCTTCGGACGTCACATGATTCGCTTGTTCTCTCCATTTCCTCCAATCCTGTAGTCACCACGCATTCATTTGTGATCTAACACTAGGATCAGGATTATTTACGACGCATTATTTATTTGCATTACATTGCTAACCAACCGAATCCTCTGCTTTCCTCATAATTATGGAAGGGTAGTCTGAGAGTTATATTTGGAAATTTGGTTGCGTGACTTCGTGAAATCGTGTATTACAGACCAGTGAATTTTAATGCGAACCTCGAATAATGGAGCTTCTGATCGGAATATAGGGAGGTGTTCCAGAAAAAGCGACTGTCCTTATTCGATCAACGAAATACAGCACTAGTGGAGAAGTGGCAAATTTGTGTTTACGGCTGATTATCGTCTGTCGGAT